>PVIW01006783.1:0-81872 GCA_004026585.1 Noctilio leporinus | reverse complement strand
AAAAAAAAAAAAAAAAAAAAAAAAAAAAAAAAAAAAAAAAAAAAAAAAAAAAAAAAAAAAAAAAAAAAAAAAAAAAAAAAAAAAAAAAAAAAAAAAAAAAAAAAAAAAAAAAAAAAAAAAAAAAAAAAAAAAAAAAAAAAAAAAAAAAAAAAAAAAAAAAAAAAAAAAAAAACCACAGACAACCAATAGTGAAGGGAAGACAGCCAGGATTCAAATCAATGAATTGGAATATAAGGAAGAAATAAGTTAACCAGTACAGAATGAAAAACAAGAATTCAAAAAAAAAAAAAAAAAATGATGAGAGAATAAGGAGATGATTCTGGTACATCACCAAAAGTGCCAATATCCCAATTATAGGGATGCCAGAAGGAGAAGAAGAACAGCAAGAAATTGAAAACTTACTTGAAAAAATAATGAAAGACAACTTCCCTAATTTGGTGAAGGAAATAGATATATAAGTCCAGGAAGTGCAGAGAGTCCCAAACAAGTTGGATCCAAAGAGGAACACAAGAAGACACATCATAATTAAAGTGCCAAAGATTAAACACAAAGAGAGAATTCTAAAAGCAGAAAGAGAAAAGCAGAGAGTTATTTACAAAGGAGTTCCCATAAGACTATCAGCTGATTATTCAAAAGAAGCTTTGCAGGCAAGAAGGGACTGGCAAGAAATATTTAAAGTGATGAAAAGCAAGAAACTACAACTAAGATTACTCTGTCCAGCAAAGCTATCCTTTAGAATAGAAGGGCAGATAAAGTGCTTCCCAGACAATGTAAAGCTAAAGAAGTTCCAGACAGAGTAAAGAAAGCTAAAAGGGTTCACCACCACCCAGCCCTTATTATATGAAATGCTAAAGAGACTTATTTGAGAAAAAGAAATAACTCAAAACTATGAAAAGTAAAATGACAACAAATTCACAACTAACAAATGAATTTTAAAAACAAAAACAAACTAAGCAGCCCTGGCTGGAGCGCAGTGGATAAGGTGCCGGCCTGCAAACCCAAAGGTCGCAGGTTCGATTCCCCAGCCAGGGCACATAACAAGGTTGCAAGCCAGGTCTCCAGTCAGGTCTATGGCTGAAGGCAGGTGAAAAGCAACCATACACTGATGTTTCTCTCCCTCTCTGTCTCTCTCCCTTCCCCTCTTTCTAAAAAATTAATGAAATAAAATATTTTAAACAAACTAACTAACTAACTAACTAAGTAAACAACTAGAACAGGAACAGAATCATAGATATGGTGATAAGTTGGAGGGCTATCATCAGCGGGGAGGAAAATGGGGGGAAAGGTAGAGGGATTAAGAAGCCTAATTGATAGTACAAAATAGACAGGGTGATAGTAAAAACAGTAAAGGGAATGGAGAAGACAAAGAACTTTTATTCATGACCTATGGACATGAACTGGGACATGAATGGGAGGGAATGATGGAGGGAAGGGAGTACCAGGTGGAAGGGGGCAAAGGGAAATAAAAATTGGGACACTGTAATAGCATAATCAATAAAATATACTTTAAAAGAATCACTTTTTAAAGAAATAATAAACACTGGAGCCCCTCAGTAAACAAGTAAATAAAATCTTTAAAAAAAAAAAAAAGTTGGGTCACACTAAAAACAAATTGGTATCCAGCAACTATCTAGCATGTGTGTGTGTACATTACTTTGTAGGTTTGAAACTCACAAAAATATACTGAGCTATTCTAAATATCAGAAAGCTGCATAATTCCTAAATCTCTCTATCAGTTAGCAACTCTTTACAACAGATAGTTTTCTTTTCTCCCAAAACTAATAGTACAAAAATAAAAATAAAATTCTAGTACCAAACATAGTAATGATAAGTTTTTAAACCACTTCCCTATAGAGCAGCCACCTAAAAAAATTATGTTAAATAAACTGGGATCTATAGTAATACCACATTTCCCATAGATGATTTTTTTTAGTGTAAATAACATGATTTAAGTAAAAAATATGATTGTAATGCTTGATATAAAAAAATTTCATTTAGTTTTTCATGAAATTCCAGAAACATTGAGGTAAAATATTATAATATCTCTTATCTCACATTAAATATGTGCTGATATGACTAAATAAAATCCATATAGTGTGCTTATCCTATTTTTTTATTTAGACACATAAAGACACACAAATGTCCCACACTTTATTTTAAAAGGTACACTCACTTTTCCTTGCTAAAAGGCCTATTTTCTATAGTATTTGTAAACAAATAAATGTGTATTTAAACATGTGATAGGCTGTATCTGATAAATATGTTCTTTATATCAATCAATATTGAAGCCTTAAAATTGATTATATGAAAAATAACCATTTCTCTTTTTGCAGCCTAAAGTACCTCCTATCCCCTGTGAGCTGCCTCACAGGTAAGTCAATAGGAGCTCCACATGGGAACCGAGAGAAGAATTTTGCCTGGTAAGTGTAATCCATTTATTGGTTTATGGACCAAAAAACCTCTCGGGAGTGTTACAAACATATATGCTTTCCTTGAGTGATGGGCTTTGCACTTGTATTTCTTATTTAATTGAAAGATGTGTAAAAACTTATGTATAAATAGAGATCCCTATTGGTTACACATTTCAAGAGTATCTCAAGAGTATAAATTATTCCATCAAGGGGTTGGAATAAATTATACTCTATAATTGGAATCAATTTTCCCTAGAGTAAGCACAAAAAATTCCCATTAACATGGATAGAGGTTGCATATAAAGCATTAGATGAAAATATAATATCACCTACAAATTAGCTTCATATTTCTGTATAGCCAGAGAAATAACACAGTGAGATAAGCATGCTCATATTGACTATATCCTTTCTGGCTAAAGTTCCCACTGCATTTTGGATATGACATAGTGTCAGTAGATAAATAACAGAGAAGAAAATACACAAGCCTACATGCATTATCACTGTTTTTGAGCTATTGCCTGTTAAATAGCCATGGTACTGCCTTGCTCATACCTACCTTACAGTAATTCTGTGAAGACTGAAGAGTTATGATGTGAAAAATACATTCCAATCCTTTGAAGAAAGTAAAGGTTAAGTTAGCCCATTTGGCATCAGGAGAAGCAATGATCATGTACTGGGGAACTTAGTATATATCCCAGCCATTGTGCTAAACATTTTACTTAAACCATCCCTTTAAAATACAACATAGCAAAATGGGTAAACATGCACACTCTGGATCCCGACTCCACAGGGCTTAAAAATCAGGGTTATTATTACCTTCTAGCTGAACAAACATGAGCAACTTCCTTGACCTCTCTGTGACTCAATCATCCCATCTGTAAAATTGTGATAATAATTGCACCTACCTTAATAAGACAGTTGTGAAGATTTAATGTGTTAGTTCATGTAAAGCACTCAGAACAGTGCATAGCACATAAAAAGTGTCCACTGTTAACATTGTTGTTATTGTTAATTAAAAGGGAAACACCTGGTTGGTGGCAGGGTGGCTGGCCTGTGAACACAAAGGTCGTTGGTTCGATTCCCAGCCCGGACACATAGTCAGGTTGCAAGCCAGGTCTTCAGCCAGGTCCATAGCTGGAGGCAGGTGAAAGGCAACCATGTCTCTCTCCCTCTCTGCCTCTCCCCTCTACCCTCTCTCTAAAAATAATGAATAAAATCGTTTAAAATAATAAAAATAAGAGGGAAACAAGGCATAGTTGTATACATCCCATGTAATTAAAGAGTGTTTGTGGCAAGAGACCCCAAAAGAGTCTGGTTTGCACAATGACTGTGCAAACTAGCATGTCAAGTTGGAAAGCAAAGGTGAGCAACTAAGGGCCATACATATATAAAATTATTCAAAGTCCTCCCAGAAAGAATGCAGATGGGAGCTGATGGCTAGTGACCTGGACTGGGTTTCTTTACCAAGTAACAGAGAAGAGTAAAAAAGAGAAAAACAATGGCCATCCTCTAGCTTCCACTGTAGAATGTGCCACTCTTCATCAACATCTAGAGTCTCTTCCAAGAGGAGGATTTTAATTTCCTGTCATGTTGAAGCCAAATTTGGCCACTTGACTTGCTTTGGTCAGTGAAGTGTGAACAGAAGCAATATCTTGTCATTTGTAGGCAGAAGTTTTAATAATTTTTAATAATGTGTGTGTACAACACCAAGGCTTTTTTCCCCCTCTTCTATAGTTCTGGCCAATGTTCTAAGCTGTTGTTTTTGGAGGGAGGAAGTGATGCTATCAGGAAGAGACTTCAAGAATCCCATGACAGAGGTATAATGTGTGCAAGAGTTGCACCTTTTATATTGTAAGCTTCTGACATTTGAGGGTTGTTTCTTACTTCAATACAATCTAGCCTATGGAAACTGACACAAAGCTAAGACAGTGTCCCAAATGAGGGAAGAAACACATCTTGAGGTGATGAGAGTCAATATGCATTAATAACAATTACCTACTGTAAGGGAGTGACCTTATCAGCATTATGAGCCTTAGAATGGCCAGGTCAACATCATGCATAACAGGAGGAACGATTTCAGGATGTGGTCATAAACATCAACAATTAGAAAATAATTAGGACCCCACATTTACATAGGGAGTCAGAAAATGTTAAGATCCTGGGTCACAGAGATTGAATGTCCATTCAGAGGAAAGTCTGAACCTCTCATTGCCTCTTCCAGTTGGAAGGAATTTGACAGGCAGGCATTCCACAGACTCCTCTAGTGGAGCTCAGTCTATTTTTATTACTACTTCTAATGTAATTCAAACCCTTTCTTTGCACCATCCTCCCAATCCTTGACTCTAGCCAAACCAGAATGGCTTAAGAAGTAAAGTTACATATAAAAACAAACATGTGAAAAGATATCAATCAAATAAATAGCCAACAAGTATGAATGGAGCACCTGCAGGGTGCAGAGCACTGTGGGAGGTACCACAGGAGCAGCTAAGATCCATCCCCTCCCAAGAACACTAATAATGACTGAGTGTTTCTTATGCACTAAGTGTTTTGCTAGGTACTTTACATAACTTATCACCAAAATCCTTAGAATAACAGAGGAAGGTTCTAGTTACGACCATTTAAGAGAGAAAAAAGTTGAGCTTGGCAGTAGGTGTAACTACTTGCCTGAGGGTCTACAGCAAAAAAGAGAATTGAGACAGTATTTGAATTCTGGAATTTTGACTCCAAATGCTGAGGTCATAACCACTCACCTGACACCTTTACAAAGTAAAGCTTCTTAAATTGAGGAACAAAATCATGGAGAAGATTAGGAAACAGGAAAGATTTAGAGAAAAATCATTTTGTCTCATATTTCATAAATCTTATCTGCAATCTGGGATTCCACCAATAGAAGTTAAATCAAATGAAATAATTAAATGTAGAACTAGCTCATTATACATAGAAGGAACTCTATGAATCACAAAAGGCATTACTAACTTATAATGCTAGTATGAAGGCTTACCATACTATTGTAATCACTATGAGCCATTAAATATAATAATTATGGAAGTATTAAAGCCTAAAATCTCTCCATTAAAAAAAAAATGCTAAGGTTACCCAAAACTCCAGCAACCATAGGGAAGTTTAAGTTTCTGTCCTAGTTATAAACAGTGTGGCACTTCCTTAGAGCCAGATTCAAAACATTTCAAAAACTTTTTTTCTGGAGCAGTTAGCCATAAAACCCATTTTTGATTTGAAGTTTAAAAAACATGAATCCTATGCCTTTCTCTGTCTTTTGCTAATTTTATTGCATCAGTCAAAAAATGTGACTCGGGTAGTAAAATGAAACTATTGCTCATTGTAATGGTATGTGTTTGAAATACAACCCATTTGCTCTTCATTCATTTTGCCTTAGAAGTTGGCAACATTACAAATTTTTTCTGTAAAATATTCTTTGTTGTGCTGTTATCATATTCATATAATTTCTTCATTTTATCTTTCTTGATAAAATATTTTCCACCCCTGTCTGCTTTTTATCACTGTACAACTTACTGCCACATGCCCTTTTCTCTTGGCAAGGTTTCTGAAGTGTCTTGGCTAAGAAAACACTTGAACTGGCTTATCAACGGGCAGTTGTCACCTAGGACTTGAATGACCACAAGGCATTATCTGAGGGTCATTACCAGACTGTCCTCCCCCTATCTTTAGTATCATGTTTAATGATCACATTAAGAAAATAAGCCAGATATTTTTCATAACCTATAGTGTAAAGGACTGGTTATTTCATTAGTGTTCTCTATCTGCCCTCTACATGTAGATTTTCCATAAATTACCAGCACCTAGACGTTCCTTGGTTCTCTCTCTGTACTAGCACATTGGTGTGCAGGGAGGACACTGTAGCAGCTGAGCAAGTTGAGCATTTAAATACCCCACTCATCCCTGGTTTTGGCTTCCTTGCATTCATCTAGCTGTTTATGGACATCCAAAAGCTCCAAAAGCTGTTTTCCTTGGCTGTGAATTGGACTCTATAAAGTGTGTCTTAGTAAGAGTATTGTATTCCTGTCCTTTAAAACCCAGCCAGGTACTTTTCAGCTTTGGCAGCTTTTCTGATGCCTGCACCAGCGAGGCTTTATTCCTTTACAATTACTGACAAAACAACTCCTCCCACTCTACTTAACAAAGTCATCTTTACACTTTGGGAAATGACTTTAAAGAACAACCACTATCCTCCCCAAAATAGCTTTTATTTGTTTAACATTAGAACAGTTAATTATGTCTTCTATTAATATGGGATATACCAAGACTTGCCTCAGTTCATGCATTTAGAAGAACAAAGGGCCTTCATTAGACTTTCCTAAAAATGAATTACCCTGGTGAGCTTAAGGTAGGCACTAACCCAGGCAGTTTGTGGAAAGCAAAGAAAGAGGGAGAGAAATTATATGATCCTCATCATTAAAGAGCCATTATTATACAGCTTTCACACATGCCTGTAAATAACTAGAGAATCTTTACAAAACAGTCAATGTGAACGAGCAACATACTATCAGCTAAATATTTAACTATAAAAGAGGAAATCCATTTCCGTTTAGAGAAAGAATATATCTTTTTATTTTGCCTTTTATTCTTTTTCTTTTTTAATTTAATCTTTATTGTAATTTTTACATTACTTTTTAGTCCCCTTATAACCCACTCCCCACACAATCACCACACTGTTGTCCATGAGTCCTTTTTCCTTTTTGATCAATCCCTCCACCAATTAACCAGCTGTCATCCTGTTCTCCATCAATAAGTCTGTCCCCATTTTCCTTGTTAGTTCAGTTTGTTCATTAGATTCCACATCTCCTTTACTATGGCCAAGTAGTATTCCATTGTGTAAACATGCCCTGGTTGTTTCACCCACTCCTCTACTGAGGGACACTGGGGCTTCTTACATATCTTGGCAATTGTAAATAATGCTACAATGAACATAGGGTGCTTATGTTCTTTTGAATTAGTGTTTTGGGCTCCTTCAGATGTATTCCCAAAAGTGAGATTGCTTGCTTAAGGCAGATCCACCTTCAATTTTTTGAAGTATCTGCATACTGCTTTCCACAGTGGCTGCACCAATCTGCATTCCCACCAACAGTGCAAGAGTTCTCCTTTCTCCACATCCTTGCCAGCACTTGTTCTTTGTTGATTTATTGATGATAGTCATTCTCACAGGTGTGAGATGATATCTCATTGTGGTTGTATTTGCATTTCTCTGATAATTAGTGATGTTGAGCATCTTTTCATATGTCCATCAGCCATCTGTCTTCTTTAGAAATGCCTATTCAGGTCCTTTGTCCCCACCCCCCATTTTTTTTGTTTGTTTGTTTTTGGGTTTTTTTTTTTTTTTTTTTTTTTTTGGGGGGGGGGTTGCTATCAAGTTTTATAAATAATTTGCAACTTTTGGATATTAACCCCTTACTGGATGTATCAGCAAATACTTTCTCCCATTCCAAGTTATCTTTTTGTTTTGTTGATGATTTCCTTTGCTGTGCAAAAACCTTCTGATTTTATGTAGTTCCATTTGTTTATTTTTGTTTGTTTATTTCCCTTGCCTGGGGAGATATATCCAATAAAAAATTTCTGTGAACAATGTCCAAGATTTTGCTATGTTTTTGTTTAGGATGTATATGGTTTTTGGTCTAACATTGAAGTCTTTGATCAATTTTTAATGTATTTTTGTCTGTAGGTGTAAAATGATGGTCTAATTTCATTTTTCTACCTGTATCTGTCCAATTTTCCCAATAGCATTTATTGAATAAACTATTGTTAGCCCATTGTATGTGTCTGCTTCCTCTGTTGTATGTTAGTTGATTATTAAGATATGGGTTTATTTCTGGGCTCTCAATTTTGTTCCATTGATCTATGTGTCTTTTTTTAATGCCAGTACCATGCTATTTTGATTACTATGGCCTTATAGTACAGTTTGACATTAAGGTAACATGACTCCTTCAACTTTGTTCTTCTTTCTCAGAATTGCTCTTCTTACGTTGGACCATATGACTCCATATAAATTTCCAAAATATTTGTTCTACTTCTGTAAAATATATCATTGCAATCTTAATAATAATTGCTTTGGGTCTACAGATTGCTTTGGGTAGTATGAACACCCATATGACGCTAAGTCTTCCTATCCATGAACACGGTATATGCTTCCATTTATTTGTATCTTCCTCAATTTCTTTCTTTTGTGTCATAATTTTCTGAGTCCAGATTTTTGTATCCTTGGCTAGGTTTAATCCTAGGTAGTTTATTCTTTTTGAAGCAATTGTGAATGGGATTTTTTTTTCTTAATTTGCCTTTCTGTCAGTTCATTATTGGCTTATAAAATGAAACTGATTTCTGGACATTAATTTTGTATTCTGCTGCTTTGCTGAATTCATTTATCAGATCTACTAATTTCTCAATAGAATCTTTGGGGTTCTCTATATACAGAATCATGTCATCTATAAATAAAGATAGATTTACTACTTCCTTTTCTAATTAAATGCCTTTTATTTCTCTTCTTGTCTGATTATTGTGGCTAGGATTTCCATTACTATGTTGAATAAGGGAAGTGAAAATGGACATCCTTGTCTTATTTCTCATCTTAAAGAAAGTGCTTGTAGTTTTTCTCCATTGAGTATGATGCTGACAGTGGGTTTGTTAACTCTCCCTCCCTTTTGTTGAGAGTTTTTATCATAAATGGGTGCTGAATTTTATCAAATGTTTTTCTGTATCTGTTGATATGATCATGTAATTTTTAACTTTCATTTTGTTTATGTGATGAATCACATTATTGATTTGTGAATGTTGTACCATCCATGCATTCCTAAGGTCAATATCACTCTATCATGGTGTATGATGGTCTTGATGTATTGCTGTATTTGGTTTGCAATTATTTTGTTGAGAATTTTAGCATACATATTCATCAGAGATATTGGCCTATAATTTTCTTTTTTTGTAGTGTCTTTATCTGGTTTTGAAATTAGGATAATGTGGGCAGCATAAATTGAGTTTGGGGGCCTTCCCTCCTCTTGAATTTTATGAAATAGTTTGAGAAGAAGAGGTATTAGTCCTTCTTGGAATGTTTAGTAAAATTCACCTGTGAAGCAATTTGGTCCAGGGCTTTCGTTTGTTGGGGGGTTTCTGATTACTATTTCAATATCACTAGGTATAATATGTTTATTCATATTCTCTGATTCTTCTTGATTTAGTTTTGGAAATTATGTGTTTCTAAGAATTTATCAGGTTCATCTAGGTTGTTAAGTTTGTTAGCATAAAGTTGTTCATATTTTTATACAAACCTCTGTTTTTCTTTGGTGTCACTTGTTATTTCTCCTCTTTCATTTCTGATTTTATTTAGTTGAGGCCTTTCTCTTTTTTCTTGATGAGTCTGGTTAAAGGTATGTCAAACTCGTGTGTTTTTTTCAAAGAGCCAGCTGTTGGATTCATTGATCTTTTGTATTTCTATTTAGACTCTATTTTATTTACTTTCTGATATTTATTATTTTCTGCCTTCTGCTTACTTTGGGCTTAGCTTGTTGTTGTTGGGTTTTGTTTTGTTTTTTTCAAGTTACTTTAAGTCTGATGTTAAATTATTTATTTGAGCTTTATCTTGTTTTTTTTCAGATAAGGCAATAATGCTATGAATTTTCCTCTGAGGATTGGTTTACCAGAGTCACACAGATTTTGAATTGTTGTATCCTCATTTTCATTTGCCTTAAGGTAGCTTTTGATTTCATCCTTGATCTTGTTGTTGGCCCATTCATTGTTTAATAACATGTTATTTAGCTTCCATGTCTTTGAGTGTTTTTCAGTGTTCTTCTTGTGATTGACTTCAAAGCATTGTGGTCAGAGAAGATACTTAATATGATTTCAATCTTCTTAAATTTGAGACTAATATGTGGACTATCCTAGAAAACATTTTATGTGCACTTGAAAAGTACATATATTCTGCTGCTTTGGGGTAAAATTCTCTGAAGATATCAATTAAATCCATTTGATCTAGTGTATTGATTAAGGCTGCTATCTCCTTGCTGATTTTCTGTCTGGAAGATATATCCATTGAAGTCAATGGTATTAAAATCCCCAATTATGACAGTACTTTTGTCATTCTTTTTCTTGATGTCCATCAAGATTTGCTTCACATATTTAAGTGTTCCTATGTTGGATGCATAAACATTTACTAGGGTTTTATCCTCTTATTGAATGGTTTCCTTTATTCTTATTTAGTTCCTTCTTTGTCATTTACTATAGACTTGGTTTTAAAGTCTATTTTGTTGGATATAAGCTCTGCTACCCCAGCTTTTTTTCCTTTTCCATTTGTATGAAATATCTTTTACTATCCCTTTATTTTTAGTCTGTGTGTATCTTTCTATCTGAGATGGGTCTCTTAGAGGCAGAAGGTATTTGGGTCTTATATTCTTATCCATTCAGTTCTATCCTATGTCTTTCAGTTGGAGAATTTAAGCCATTTACATTTAAGGTGATTATTGATAGATATACATGTAGTACCATTTTATAGTAGACTGTTTTCTTCTTTCTCTCTCTCTCTCTCTCTCCCCCTCCTTCTCTCTCTCTCTCTATTTCTTCTTCTTAAAGCAAGCCCATTAACATTTACTGAAGTACTTGTTTGGTGTTAACAAACTAGCTTTTTTCTCATCTGTGAAGCTCCTTAGTTCTTCTTTAATTTTAAATTATAGCCTTGCTGGATAAAGTCACCTTGGTGATAAATCTTTGCTTTTAATCACCTTGAATATTTCACACCATTCCCTTCTGGCCTCAAATATTTCTGATGAGTAATCAGATGACAATCTAATTGGTGCCCCCTTGTAGGTAACTACTTGTTTTTCTCTTATGACTTTTAGGATTCTCTCTTTGTCTTTAAGCCTTGTCATTTTAATTATGATGTATCTCCATGTAGACCTCTTTGGGGCCAGCTTATTTGAGACTCTCTGACCTTTTGGACTTGTGTCTTTTCCCTTCATCAGATTAGGGAAGTTTTCAGTCATTATTATTCAAATAGGTTCTCAATCCATTACTCTCTCTCTGTTCTTTCTGATATTCTCATGATGTGGATGTTGTTATGCTTCCTGTTGTCCAAAATGTTTCTTAAGCTATCCTCATTTTTTAAACTATTTTTTCTTTTTGCTGTTCAACCTAGGTATTTTTTCTACTTTGCCTTGCAAATCACTGATGCAATCCTCTGCTTCATTTATCCTACTGTTATTCCTTCTAGTGTATTATTTATTACAGATATTGCATTCTTTATATCTGACTTGGCCTTTTTATGGTTTCTATGTCTTTTTTCATGCTTTTGAGTATCCTTGTAATCATTACTCTAAGGTCTCTGCTCAATAAATTGCTTGCCTCTATTTCACCTAATTCTTCTACTGGAGAATTCTCTGATTCTTTCATTTTGAGGTCTCTTTTATTTTGTCTTCCCATTTTGCCTGCTTCTTTGTATTTTCCACTTTAGTTGTTAAACTAATCAGTTGTCAAACTGTTCAGTTGTTAAACTAAGCAAGTTGCGATCTGCCACCCAACTTAAGAGCCACAGGATGAGGCAGGGTAATTCCTGTGGAAAGAGCTCTTGCTTCCCCTCAGGCTCATGCCACTTGGAAAGGACTGATCTGACTGAGCAAGACAGCTACTGCAGCATGAAGTATGACTCAGCACAGGGATCCTTCAGTTCTCTCCCCAGAGCCACCAACCCCAGATTCTCCTCAAGCAACTCTAGACCACTCTGCCCTCCCTCTGCTGGAGTCCAGGGTAAGTGGCTGCAAATGAAATTTTGTGCATTAGCCCTTTAAGAGGCTCTCTAACCATGAACATGGACAACAGGTGGGATTGACTTTGGGGGGAAAGGGTGGGTGGGGAGGGGGACAGAGGGGAGAAAAAAAAGGGATGGATGTAATACAACAACAATAAAATTAAAAGAAAAAAAAAAAAAAAAAAAAAGAGGCTCTCTGAGTCTCTAGCCATCTTGCTCTGGCAGACAGAAACCCTACTGCTTTTCACAGCTGGATGTCATCTGGGTTCCTTTCCAGCTCTGGTGCTATAGGCTGGGGGAACTCAGTTTAAAGTTTAGACCCCACACTTTCAGGGGGACCCCTGACCACTGAAATATCCCTCCAGATCTTCAGTAGCCATCTGTGGGAGCCCAGCCAGCCCTCTCACATCTCCACACTCCTTATCAGTCACATTGTGGTGAAGTGATTTCTTCTGCCTGTCCATGGTTTTAAGGCTTCTCTCCAGCTAGTGTTCAATTGGTCATTCTGGATGCTTTCTCTACAATTTAGTTGTAATTCCAGATTGATCCTGGGAGGAGGTTAGTGTAGCTTCCACTTACTCCTCCACCGTCTTGGACCCTGAGAATATATGTCTTTTAAACTGAAAAAAGAAATATTCAATAGAGGAAAAATCTGGTAAATAGTCACAACAAAAGAAACTCTGTGGATCAGAAGATACAAATAGGAACTTGACTTTTATTTTGGTTTCCAGCAGGTTTTTTAGGCCAGAGTAGTCCTCCAATTTTAATATTTAGAACAAACATATGACTGTTCTTATAAATCAGGAGAAGAGATCTTAATTTAAAGAGTCTTAGAGAAGGGGATACAGAAGTAGGACAGAATATAAGAAATCATTTTAGTTTATAGAGTTCAAATTGGAATTCTCTTTTACATCTATGAGTCTGTTCATAAGGGGATATATATTGGTTCTCACTTAATAATCACCATTGGGGACTTGCTAATTAGCATTAGTGACCAGGATTTTTCTTGGGTTCACACTGTGGTAGTTTATGCATGATTGCACCTATCACTGTACTACAGAAAGTTAATTTGGGGGGAAGAGAACATTCCAATAGAGGCACTTCAAGAAAAATATTTTCTACTGGTATGGCATCTGTAGGAACCTGTGGCCACGGTGAATAATGGTTTCTAGCCTTCTTTGACTAAAAATACCAGAAGTCAAATATAAGTTCTCACTTCTGGGATGTCATTTTAAGTTTCCTATTGGACATAAATTTTATTTAGATATATGGCATTAGATAAGTACATCTTATGTTATTAGGGATTATATGTTGTCTCCTAAAAGCAATCACAGATTTTTTAAAATAACAATTATCTGCTTAAACAAAATGTTACCTTTGCCTATTTTTGTGAGCATTAGCAATTACTAATAAATTAGTAGATTATAATTATCATAACAAACATTTAGCACCTTTATTTTGATCCATGTTTATATTTTGTCTTAGACTGTCTTCAGAAGGCAATACCTGATACAAAAGTTCATGGGATGCTGTTACTAAAGAGTATAATCCCAGGGAAGCAAGAATGAGGAGTAAAGGCAAGGCAAAGGAGGCAGGAAGCATGTGAAAGCCATAAGAGAATGCATTACCAGGCTGGTCACCTCTGAGTAGAACTGACTTGCTTAATCTCACTGTTCCACCCCTCTAAAGTTTCTTAACTATATCCCAGGTGGTCATTTCAGAAAGAGAAAAGGGAACTTTTTTATCCTAGCCCTGTTTTTCAATTGTCAAGCACTGCTACAGAGCTCATTATTTTCCCACTGAGATGAGTACATATGAACCCTAAGCAGGTTCCCAGTGTTCCCCCTTATCAGCATCATGAGGAAAGACCCAGACAGCAAATGAACCTGGCACAGCCATAGAGTGAGGTGCTATCAGGGTATGCCCATGGGAAGTTGATTCCCTTCCAGCTGCTGCACCTGCACAAGACTGATCATAATGGAATAGGAAGAAGATGAGCCAGGGGTGGGAATCTGGGATGGGATGTTGAGGTGTCAATTTATTTAATCCATCAAGCAAAAACATGGAGTAAGTGCACTTATATCCCCATATTATACATGAAGAAACAGAGGCTCTGTGAAGCTAAGAATGTCACCTAAAAGCACTTAACTTATCAACTATATAATTAAGAAAGTTTAAGCCCATTCTATTATCATCCATTGCTCAGTTCATGCAGGATAATACATTATGCTTTGCATAAATATCAGCATAAAATATGAACATATAATCTCATTTAGTGAAAAATAATTCTTAGTCTGATCTTTGCAATTATCGTACACCTGAGTGTAACTATGGCATTAAACAGACACAAGCTTCCTGGTCTTCCACTCCACCCCAATTCTAGTAATTTTGGACAGATGTAAATTCTAAAAAGATATATGTCTATCTAAGAATGATAAGACGGGAAACACTTTACCATAATACCTTGTGTTCTGGGTGTCCTATGCCCATAGAAGTAATTAAATGAAGACCAGCAGAACAGCCTCAAAACAAGTATCCTAGGCTAAATGTCCAATGCTAAAATCATGATTGGAATTGAAAAGTGGAATCTGTTTCCACTTTTCAAATCTAAAAGGATGGTGCTGTACGCAATGGGGAAAAAAAGCACTACCAAAAAGGACCTGCAACAGAAGAAACTGAGTGAACATATAGACAAATTTTGCTAGGCTAGGGTAATACAACAAAAATAAAACAAAACATCTTTCTATTAAAATAAGGACCTTAAGAAAAAGGGAGACTTGGTGTAGCACTGAGATAGGAAGCCTGGAGGGCAGAAAGAAGACTTACAAGTTGAGGGAATACAGACTAGACCTAAAAGTATCTTCAATATACCAATATGGAGTTATGGCCATATGCTGCAGGTTAAACTGTGTGTTCTTGGAAAGCAGTAGCCTCATCACCCCATTTACTAGCTGAGTGCTGGGCATCTGGTGTTGCTCATTCATTATTTCTTTCAGTTGATCATTATTTATTAAGAAGGTCATTATGCCAAGCACTATTCTATGGCCTAAAATACAACATTGAACAGAGTGATAATTGTTTACCTTCATGGATTTTATATTTAAATGAGGTCAGATGTTAAAACTACTAAACATATAAGCAAATTTTCTCAGGGTGATACATGCTAATTAAAAATAAAGTTCATATTTGGTGGGCTAAACCTAACTTAAAGATTTAAGGTAAAAGGTAATATAGAACCATTGTATGGAGGAGATAGAAAAGCCTTAGAATACTAACTAGTGTACGTATTTTCAAACATCAACAAAATGGGAAAAAGTGTTCAACTTTCCCCAAACAATTATTTTATTATCTGTAAAATGAGGATAAAATCAACTTCACAAGATTATTGAAGATGAAAGAGGTATTATATACATTTTCTAAAATACAAAAAAACTCAACAAATATTAGCTATTTTTATGTCTGTAGTATGTGGTATCCTTCTTCCACTCTTAAAACATTAGTCAATCACTTTTTAGATTCATAAGAGCTATTACAGTGCACACATCATACACTCACACACACACACTTTTTCCAGTGGAATATTCCCTTATTTCACAAACAAATTAACTTCTCTTTCATCATTGATCCACTTGACAAATTAAAAAGAGAGAATGTGAATACATATTTCTGCAAATGAATATAACTGGCAGCCAAATAAAGCTTTGTTGATTATAAAAGTTATTTCAGTGTTTTTATTTCAGTATAGTCAACCCATCCCACTTAAGCATCTTGATTATTTAAAAGATGAAACTCAATGTCACATAATTAACAAGGCCTTTGAATGACTAGAATTTGATGAAAACTTTCATTGTCTTGCAACTCTAGTTATATCTGTTCTCTTATGAGGGTCAATAAAACAATGAGGTTAACAACATGCATAAATAACAAATATTTTTATCTTTTATATGTATTTTCTAGGAGACAAAAGTTAAAAGTTTGATTTCACAGGCATTTAACAGTACCTATATTGTGTGTCAAAATTTGGAGTGTACAAAACAATATTTTGCTTTACGTGGTACATTTAATAGGTAAATCACTGCATTAACAATCAAAATGCAGCCACTGCTGTCAATATAACTTCTATTTTTATAGCTGAAGTTTCTTCAGAGAAGTAAAATACATTCTAGGTATAATTTAGCAAAGTAAAAACTTGTTAATAATGGGTTGCTCTTAATCTGGGGCCCTTGAGCCTACTTAAAGTGTTTTTATTATGAGAAGTGATTAAGTACAGAGCACTCATTACATTTATAACATAGTTATTATTTGAAGTCAAGTCACCAAAACTGAAAAATATATGTTGAAGGATGGTACAAACTCTATCATCCAAGTTTACAACTTGAAATGCCATACATATTTGCTATGGTACACACTTAGTAATTCAACAAATTATTGCCTTCTCCTTTATTTTCCAGGTCCAAACATGAAAAGGAAACTTGACCTGCATTTAATGACTAAATCTGTTAACAATTTTGTCATGGTACTTGCATCCTAGTTCGACCCAAATGTAATACTTGGCCAGCACCAGATGCCACAAACTTAGTTTAGTTTCAGTAACATGAAAAGACATCTATGGCAGGTGTTAACAGATACTATATAAATAACAATATTTCTGTAGTTTTTACATTATTTTTCTCAACAAAATATTTGAGGCAGAGCTAATTATAAATTAGATCAACCTAAAAATTCAACCTAGGTGAAAAGTACTCTATTCCCTAATATGGTCAATGTGGGATGATTTATGTTTGCCAATGGCATTTGATTAAAAACGACAATAAAATGTCACTATTCAAATCTCTTCGTTCCTATCTTGTATAATTTTTCCATAGGTAAATTAAAAGCTTATATGCCTAATTTGATATTGAATTATATTTGAAGCACTTTTATAGACATTTGCCATAGTTGTCTATGAATAATAGAAAATAGTTAACAATAAGATCACTACTACCAACACTTCAACTATACCATACCTAATCTAAGAACTGGGAAACAGGTTTGCATTCTGGGAAAGAGGGTACATAATAAGCATTTAAAAAATTGAAAATGTGATGTCCAAGAGGACTTTATTATAATCTTGTTGAAGTATTAAACCTAAATAGGGGGTGGGGGAGTCAGTCAAGTAAGAGTTAGGTTACTCATTAAAGTCTAGGATAAAAAGAGGCATTGATGTAGAGATATGTCTATTGTAGGATTATTAAACTAACCTCCTCCTATGCTTTCTTTTCCTCAAATAACATAACCAGAGGGAGAGTACCTACTCAGTAAGTACTCAGTAAAACCATTCACTTTATTCACTGTAAAATTTTGCTTTTGCATGTTAATCTTTTGTGACCTTGTTAGCATGAATCAGAATAGCTGAACTTGACTTGCCCTAGGCCAATGAAGCTTCTGAGTCAGACAAGCAGAAAACAGATGACTACACCACTAAGGTTGGCTCCTGGGAAATAGTCAATTGTTCTTTCTTAGTGAAAATCTAACATTACTCTTTTATTTTTCATTCAAACTTCTACAATGCTTTTAGGAAGAAGTGGAAGCCTCAAAAAAAGCAATTTTTTTGTACTGCCTATTTATTAACCCTAGATGATTTTCTGTAAAATTGACTTTCACAAACTGAGACCCTAAACATTTTAAAACAGGTGACCTGGCAATGAGAATTGTTGGAATATACACTAGAGTCTAGCCACTGGACCCAGGGTCCTCCAATGAGGTACTGTGACTATGCATCAGGGGAGACATAGCATTTTATATTTCTGTAAAATCAAACTTCCCTCAAAATCTACTTTTCCTACATTGTGACATTGTATGCAACTCTAAGGACAATCATAGCTAATATCCGTGAGTCTCTGATATGGGCTAATCAGTTACCTTGATAAACTTTATACACATATATTTAATATGCATTTAACATATGTATGTATTTATTTTCATTCAATCCTTTCAGTAATATAATTTTTCCAATTTTAAGAAAATTAAAACTTAAGTGTTTAAATAATACACTCAATATTATATGGCTAACAAGTGATGAGGCTGGGATTTTAGCCCAAGCCCTTCTAAATTCACAAACCATGCACTTGATCACCAATACAAGGTGCACATGATAAATTGGCAATAGGGTTGCCTCTTCTTATTTTATGTATTTTATGTAATTTTGATAAACTATGTTTCTAAGGTTATGATTTAACATCATTGTTTCAGATAGAAAGTATTAAATCCTAAGAGCAACCATCATGTGAAAGGAATATAATGTTAGAGCAACCATAATTTCTGGACTAAGTGCAGGGCCACATGTTAAGGAAATTGTGGGCTTCCATAACATT
This sequence comes from Noctilio leporinus, assembly GCA_004026585.1. Classification (NCBI taxonomy): domain Eukaryota; kingdom Metazoa; phylum Chordata; class Mammalia; order Chiroptera; family Noctilionidae; genus Noctilio; species Noctilio leporinus. Next base: position 63,348 of record PVIW01006783.1, on the reverse strand, counting down.
CCTTTATGTACAGTTTACAATATGAAGAAGGTGTATGATTCTGATCCTGATGTCACCACATTAACAAGGAAAATGCATAAGGTATTCAAGGATTGCACAAGTACACAGAATCCAGGAGATCATTAAAGAAGATCCAGGAGAGTCAATGTGCTCCTTAGCAAGAGAACTGCAGATGATGGAGGCAACAGTTCCCAAGATTATTGCTGAAGATATCAGATACAGATTGTATGTTCTTAGAAGAGGCCAGCTTATGACACAGCAGACAAAGGAAAGATGCTTTGAAAATGCCAGGAAACTGCTAACAAAATGGAAAAATCCCAAAGGAAAAACCCTCTGATTTTCTTCTCTGATGAAAAGAATTTTCAGCAGGACCAAATAGTCCACAGAAGAAACAACAGGTGGCTCCATGAGAATCTTAATAAAGTCCCAATTATCATGAAAATGAAATTTCCTGCTATAGTGATGGTGTTCGGTGTTGTCAGCAATGAAGGAGATATCATGACCCTGCATTTGTTTCCACAAGGCTTGAAGGTAACTGCTGATGTTTACCTTGATGTTTTGAGAGAAGTAGTTGTATCATGGATGAAGCAAGTTGCAAATGGACGTCATTTTATCTTCTAACAAGGTGGTGCACCAGCACATAATGCCAAAAATGGCTATGGTCAACTAATATTTGACAAAGGGGGAAGGAACATAAAATAGAATAAAAACAGTCTCTTCAACAAATGGTGTTGGGGGAACTGGACAGCAACATGCAAAAAGATAAAACTAGACCACTGACTTACACCATACACCAGAATAAACTCAAAATGGATAAAGGATTTGAACATAAGCATTGCTACCATAAAGGTCCTGGGGAAAATTATGGGCAGTAAAATTTTGGATATCCTATGCAGAAATATGTATACTGATACTTCACCAAGGGCAAAGGAAATAAAAGAACAAATCAACAAATGGGACTATATCAAATTGAAAAGTTTTTGTTCAGCTAAAGAAAATATCAGCAAAATTCAAAGGGAACCAACTGTATGGGAAAACATAATTGCCAGTGATACCTCGGACAAGGGTTTGATCTCCAAAATATATAAAGAACTAATGCGACTCAACACCAGGGAGACAGACAGACCAATTAAAAAATGGGCAAAGGACCTGAACAACTCACTGAGGAAGATATACAAAGGGCCCAGAGGCATATGAAAGAATGCTCAACATCACTAGTCATCAGAGAGATGCAAATTAAAACCACAATAAGATACCACCTCACACCTGTCAGAATGGCAATCATCAACAAATCAACAAACAACAAGTGTTGGCGAGGTTTCGGGGCAAAGGGAACCCTCGTACACTGTTGGTGGGAATGTAGGCTGGTGCAGCCACTGTGGAAAACAGTATGGGGTTTCCTTAAAAAACTAAAAATGGAACTGCTTTTTGATCCAGCAATTCCACTACTTGGACTATACCCAAAGAATCCTGAAACACCAATTCATAAGAACCTATGTACACCTATGTTCATAGCAGCACTATTTACAATAGCCAAGTGCTGGAAACAGCCTAAGTGCCCATTGGTGGATGATTGGATCCAAAAACTTTGGTACATTTACACAATGGAATTCTATATGGCAGAAAGAAAGAAGGAGCTTGTACCCTTTGCAACAACATGGATGGAACTGGAGAGTATTATGCTTAGTGAAATAAGCCAGTCAGTGAAGGACAAATGTCATATGATCTCACCCATTACAGGACAATAATGAACAAAACTAACAACAAGCAAAACAGAACCAAATATATGAATACAGTGAATAGGCCTTCAGTGGTCAGGGGAAAGGGGGTGGGAGGAGGGGGGAGGCAGAGGCAAGGAAGGGGAGCAATTTAGAAAAGGACCTAGTATAAAGGAACCATGGACATGGACAACAGGTGGGATTGACTTTGGGGGAAATGGGTGGGTGGGGAGGGGGACAGAGGGGAGCAAAAAGAGGATGGATGTAATACAACAACAATAAAATTTTTAAAAAAATAAGAGGCTGTTAAAGCTAAGATTGAAAACATGATTATGTCCATGGATAAAGAAAAGTTCATTAAAGTATGCTTAAGATTCTGAAGTCAAATTGAGTCTATTATTGCAGCAAATGGAGACTTTTTTGGCCAATTTAAAAGTTAATGACAATGTTTATGTACTTACATATAAGAATAAATTTATTTCAAAATATAACACTTTTGTGGTATGTTGTTTATTTTACTAAAATTTTGCCACTTTATCATGCCACCAACAAGTGCATCTAAAATCTTCCTGAACCTATTGATAATTTTCCTTCTTCAAATATTGTTACCACAACATTTTCAATCATTGTATATATCTGGTGATTTATCTTGAAATTTCCTTCTTCAGAAGCATCCCTTATTTTTAAAGTTTCATAAATATTAAATGTATCTAACTACACACAAGAATAATGTTTACTCTTATCTCCTTTTCTCAGACTGAAAACTAATCTGCTAAGCTGTTATATAGGCAGCCTCCTCTGAACTATTCTTCGGTCTTTGTTAGCATTGTACATGCGGACAACTCTGATTTCTCAAAAATATACTTTTTAGTATAGAAAACATGCAGGCATATGAACACTTTGCTTAAGGGTTTATAAAGTCATCAATAAAAAAGAAGGATCAAGCCAGTTTAGTAGATTACCACAGAGTAGAACAATCAGTATTAGATCAAAAAGGAGAAATTTCCACTCAGAATCAAAAAAATTTTTATAATGAAATATTCTGAGAGTTCAATGGATTTGGCACCAAGGAACTGAATGCTGAAGACCTCCAAACAGAGTTGGAAAACCTTTTTATAAAAATATTAAAATCATTAAGACTGTGTCTTCAAGGATTGTTCAACTTCAGTATTCCACAATTCTTTTTGATGACAATCAGAAATTTTTAAGTTTAAAAGCCCAATGGTTGATGCTTTCAAATATTTTTATCATAAATACTATATCTTATTGAATAAACTTGGTCTGAATAAAACATGATTGTTCTTGAACACATAACTGACCACAACTAAATAGTAGAGATAACTTCAGTAATGCAGAACAATTATTCTTATGATTGGGTCTAAATTGCATAGCCCTTTGGATAAGAACCATGTTTTCCTTTATCTAATCTGTCAATTATTTATTGGGTACTGTACTATTGTTTTATGTTAGCTAATATTAGTATCTGGAAAGAAAAGAATCTAAAAAAAGAAAGATTCTTGTCTTAAGGAGCTGAAGAAATTTGGTAAGAAAGATATGAGATCTGTCCAGAAAAAGTCCAATCATTGTTATTTAATGAGAATAATTTACACAACATTGCTGTAACCTGGCAGCCAAGGAGAGTGGACTGGAAGGCACATATGTGTGAACAAAGATGACTTTACTGTACTGTTCAGTGGGGACTGTAGATGCCTCTGAGTGAGCATGTGTACTGTGTGGCCATGGCATTCAAAATGACTGAACAAGTAGAGAAATGAATCCACATCAAATTTTTCATTAAGCTTGAAAATTCCTCTGTGGAAACCATTCAAATGATTCAGAAAGCCACAGCTATGGGCAACTGGTGATTGGCAGCTTTATCACAATAATACACCCACTCATGCATCAGGTCTCATGCAGAACATCAAATCCCCCGGGTGACTCAGCCTCGATACAGCCCAGATGTGGTACCCTGTGACTTCTGGCTTTTCCCAAAATTAAAATCACTTTTGAAAGGGAAGATATTTCAAGCCATCAATGAGATTCAGAAAATTAAAATGCGGTAGCTAATAGCAATTGGGAGAACTGTGTGAGGTCCCAAGGTTCCTATTTTGAAGGAGACTGAAGCATCGTTGTCCTATGTATAATGTTTCTTGTATCTTCTGCAGTAAATGTCTCTACTCATCATTTTATATGTCTGGATACTTTCTGGATAGACTTCATCATACATAAAAATATTAACAAGAAAACTAGGCCAATTAAATTTTTTAACATCCTATCTCTATTTCCTCCTTTTGAACATCTATTTTTTTATCAGAGGTCTTGACTTTATTATATAATCTCATCAAAGTGTTATACACCTGCAAGTTTTTCATTTTCATCCTGTATAACAGTCACATTATGATTTTTACATATTTTTAAATATTTTCCCTTTAAGTAATTATTTCTCAGACTTATTTTTTTATCTTAAAATTAGGAATATTACCAATTTTATTTTATAGCATAAGTATATAAGCTCTCTACTCCTGGGGATTGAAATTCTGTTGTTAAATGTATTGTTATCATGCATAACCCTCTAATTAGATGGCGCAAGCTTTTAGTTCAAGTTATTTTGAGTTTCTACATTATAGAGAAGTTTTCTCCCCACAGTTTTATTGATTATATCTTTCTTATCCTCCTTCTTATCTTTTCCACATGGGTGGAAGATGACAACTCATGGTTAGGAGTAAAATCCACAACATGGGGCAGGAATTAACTGTTCCTCAACCACATAACCAACATGCTTTAACCAACAAAGCTGATCAAATTCAAGATTAGCCAAGAAGAGATTTTTATCATGAGTATTTCTAGTTTCAAACAAAAAACAAAAAACAAAAAACAAACTTTCTAAGAAACTTGGGTTAATCAAACCATGTTTATCAAACATGCCTGATCAGAAGAATTACGTGATGGCATTTGATTGCTATACTTCTTTCCTAAATAGTCAGATTAAGTGGGATTGGGGAGATTTTTTAAACAAAAATTTAAAATGATTCTAACAACCAGGCAAATTTAAGACAGCTTTAGCATATCACTATAAGTCATTGTCCTTACTACATTCTTAACTTGAAAGCTTTATGATATAATTCACTAATGATTTAATCCAATCCATGCCTCTTCCTGACAACAAATACTCAGAGCACTAAAGACATTTTAAAATAAATGATATGTACCTTTCTATATGTGCCCTTTTAAGAAAAATCATTATTGGATAGCATAAACAAGGAAGAGTTATTTACATCAGTATATACAAATATGAAGAAAGGAATGGAAACATTATACAAAATATGAAAAGAAATAACAAATATGCATTAACCACAACTTTAAACCCAACACTAATTAGATATACTCAAAAAGTTATATTCTCCTTCCCTGACCACATTCACGGTTTGTTGTTTGTACCTACAGCAATTCAGAATCTTGTAGCTGCTGAGCACATAAACATTTGAACAAACTTTTCCAATACATGTCCATGTATCTAGAGAGATTCATTTTCAATTCAAGATTCCTCAATTTGTTGCTAAATGAAAACATCTAGACCTTTAGCTCTCTTATTTTTAGAGACTTCACCCCAAATTATATCAACCATATTAAGGTAATGCTTAAATCACATTAAATATCATTTTATATCAATGTTTTTAAGATTGTTATAACCTGCCTTTAAATATTATTTGGCCACCAAAAAAATAAATAAATAATTTGAATCTCAGGTAGTTACAATTTCTTCTCAGCAATTATCATGCATATTTTAGTATTCCTTCAAAGGAGGAGAGGGATATCACCTACAAATTACTTTAAATGTAAGAACTTTTATAAATAATAAAATTTCAAATTAATGATATAAAATGTTTATTAAATATTCATCTCAGTTTTACAATTTCTTCTACAACACTTAGAATCAAATGAAGTCCTTTTTAAAAGGGTTCCAACAATTAATAAGCCTCTAAAAAGATTGGAGGCCCCCATATGTCCCTGTTGGGTCTCATGGACTTGACTTATTCACAGTCTGAAATAAATCATCTCATCTTCGTGCTCCCCCTTCCCCTGTTCCATGCCCATTCCAGAGATTCTTCACCTTTGGAGTAAACAAAACAAAATAGTGCTCCTGGGGTGATCATATTTAATCTAAGAACAGGTTTGATGGAGATTTTTGAAAGCGTCATTTATGTTCAGAAATAGTTAAAACACTTTTCACAGTTTAATTTAGGGTGTGTTGCCTTTTTCTGAACCTTACAAAATCATTCTAGATATTTAGGCCTTCCTGCTGTTGCCATCAATTATGATGTGTCAGCTGCATTGCAAAGGTACAACACTTGGAAGGTGATAAGGGCAAGCCAGTGTGAATATAATCAGTCATCCAAGTTAACTTGCTAACTTATCTTCTCAAATGATAGGTACATATACTTGGGAACCTGTTAGAACTCTGCTTTTTGGTGCTCCTATGCAAAGTTAACTTTTTTAAACACAGGTTATTTCTCAGACACATATCTAAGAGGAACAATTCATTGTCAGTGTGAGCTAAATCAACTATTATCTTGGGGGCCTAGGAATGAACTGACCCTCAAATCTTAAATTAGATAAGGAATTTTATTTTTCTCATCTTAAGGTTGACAGCAGCAGATCTAGAAATAACAGCATGCCAGCAAAAGTCTCCTTCCTCAATATTTGAGTCAGCTGCAGCGCAAATGCTGACTGACCATCTTGCATGCAATACTGTTCTGCCAAGATCTACAGACTTAACTGTGTTTAGGTAGTTCAGATAAGCTTTAAATAAGCATCTGAATCTCTGAGTGCTTATAGAAAATGAACCAAATTCCTCTCCTTTTGAGATTCACTTATGTATTTCTCTCCTTTTGAGATTTGTTAATGCATTAATTTAGGAATAATAAAAGGTCTTGCTTTACATACCTAAGTCTACCATTAATATTAAACAATGAATTTAATGTTGTCAGCAAAGTGGTATTTCATTAATTCTAGTAAGTAGGAATCTTTTGCTTATTTCCAGCCAGTAAAATGTTATGGTGTTTGCTTTTTCTTAAAACAACTGCTGTCTTTCTCTGGGAAGCTGAGGCATTTCATGAAAAGTGTAATCATAATTCTGAAAGACTACATGATATATAAGACTACATCAATAAATAAATAAATAAGCATAACATTGCCCATAGTGACCCGATGTGGTAATGTCACAGCACAAGGAGGCTGCCAGTGACAGGCTTTGTTTCCCTGGTCTTGTTAAAAATCAACATTGAACCCTGGCTGGTGGTACAGTGGCTTAAGTGCCAGCCTGCTAACCCAAAGGTCGCTGGTTCGATATCCAGCCACAGCACATACCAGGTTGCAAGCCAGGTCTCCAGCCAGTTCTATAGCTGGAGGCAGGTGAAAGGCAACCATACATTGATGTCTCCCTCTCTCCCTTTTTTCCTTCCCTTCTCTTTGAAAATAATAATAAAATCTTTAATAAATAAAATTAAAAAATAAATCAACATTGCTTCCATTTGTTTATATATCGGACTTGTGTTAACATTGACTATATGCTGTTACCAATGTCCTTTACCAAATTAAATTTGCAAGTTGAAAAGTTGAACACCACTAAGGATACCTATTTTCTCATAATTGGCTTGCCTGAGTCAGATCAACTGACACCTACCTGGTGAGTATATGTGGTTTGTGCGCCCAGAAGACAAGTTTCTAGCAAAGGTGTCTCCTGCGTCCTGGGAAAAATTTTACAAATATATGTTCCCTTTCTAAAAAGCAAAAATAATAATAATAATGATAATGATAATAATGCTGATACACATAAGCTTAGCAGCAGTATATGAGTTTGAAACAAATTTCAGAACCAAATTTTTTAATCATAAATTAAAAATTATTTGTTTAATTTGTTTCTACCACTAAAAGCAAGTTAACAAATAAACAAACAAACAAAAGAAACAGAATATTGAACAATATTTTAACTTTCAATTATCTCCCAGGCACCGCAACACATGCTTCTACCCACTACTTCCTTCTGCTCTCACAACAGTTCTTTGCAGGAGCTAGTGTGCCCCTCCCTTTTTTATAGGTAAGGAAATTCAGGTACAGAGTGTTTAGGTAACCTACCCAAGATCACACAAGTATTAAACAACTGAGCGAAATCTAAATCTGGTCGCCATTACTGAAAAGACTTTGCTCATTTACTAGTTAGGATGGCAAAGTAAAGCAGTATCTGAACTTGTTCATCATGAACTCATTTCCCAGCTTCTGCAGCTCCACCTGGTGTCAAAGTTCACAAAGTTTTTCTCCTACCAATTGTTGAGTTTAGGTCTCTTCTTTACTTCCCAACACCTTCATCTATAACATGGGGACGTGTATGCACACACACTGCAGTTGGCTGTTGCAAGGATTACATAAGATGACATTTGTAGAGTGCCTAGGGACTATATAACACATATCCAGAGCTCACTTTTCCCATTGTCCTCTTGTAACTACTCGCCATCCATCAAACAAGTTGGCTTTTATAATTTTATTTTTTTAGTGCCTGCTTTCTCAACATCCTCTTGATGGAAAATAAGGAGAGATGAGTTTATTCCTACTGCAAAGTGATGTCACAGAAATGTATGAAACTTAATTTTCTTTCACCAAATTGAAAACTTTCAGATACTTTATTAATGTGGTAATTAACTACCACTCTTCCAATCATGTAACTCAATTAGAGAGCATATAGCTAGCACGTAATTTATTTCTAATACTGCAATTTTTAAAACCTCTGTTTATTTCTAAAAATAAATATTCAAAATAATCAATTTTAGACTATTTCAGTTATGAATTTTATAAAAATTTAACCAGATATATAAAGCATTTTCATCACAGAATCTAAAAGCCACAGTTTTATGTGTTTACACAGACACTAACTTAATACTTTACTAAAATTTTTAGAGTATTTTGTTTAATATGTGACTTAAATTTATGGCTTAATAAGCAAGCCAATCATATGCTACAAGGAACACTAGAACTTCAGTTTAGAGAAAATATCAGAGCTTTGCTATTTCTAACATCCTCAAGAAATAATGAAACAACTCCATTAATTAAGTCTTGCCTAGCACCTGGTAATTTACAAAAAACAAAAACAAAAATAGAGCATTTATATATACATTTGGTCACACTATTAGGATAGGTGTTGTCCCATTTTATAGATTAGAAATGGAGTGTGGGTAGCTAGCTCAATATTACACAGCTAGCAGGTAATAAAACTGGGAATTAATTCAGATCTTCTGATTCCAAATCCTTCCCTATTCTAATACACATACTAAACATAAAATAAGCCCTACTGACACATCAATATTATTATTGATATACAATAGTAATAAATTCATTGTATTAAATATTTTAACTAGTTATCAAATTAATTATTTTAATTAAATAGATTAAAATGAAAAACTTAATATAAAGTATAGAAAAAATTAATGACCTTCTCTCTCTTTTTTCAATTTTCTTTCTCACCATTTACCAGTAAGTCCAAAAGTTTTTATTCCCTATTTGATATTTCTAGAACTTTTTAAATTAAATAATTTTATCTCCCACAAACTTTAGCCATGTACTTTAAAAACTTTCCCTAGCTTCTCAACCCTGTCATTAGCCCACACTGTTTTGCCTGTGCAACCTAATTAATAACTCTAACCATGCTATTTCAGCTCCCAGTTCCTTCCCACCCTTTCTTTAGTCACACTTCTCTGCTAACTTCATCAAAACCCTGCTTCCTCCTGTTCCCCTGAGCCTGTACTTTCTCCTGATTTCTTTCCCTCCTGCCTAAATTCAACCCCCACTGCTCCTGGCCAATTATGTATTATCTTACATCCAAAGCACTCTATTGCTTGCATCCATAAACTGTCAAATCAATGATATTCTCTGTGCAGAGAAATGAATGGCTCTGAGGAAATCACATCAAAATGATTTGGTGCCACTCACTATATTCATAGTCTCATTCTAGGAATGACTCAACCACCAGCTACCAAAAATTTTACTTGATTGTGATCACCCATCTTCATCTCATTTCCTTTAGATATAGCAGATAATAAGTCCCACTGAAACTTAAATCATACTGACCCCTCAGTGTCCTGGAATCTTACTTTATGAGCCATCATGAGCATGTGCAAGCCTCTCTTAACCTGTAAATAAATTGGATGGGTAGATAGATAGATTAGAGAGATTAGATAAGTGGATGACAGATAGATAGATAAATGATAGATAGATAGCTGATACACGAAAGGACTCACTTTATTCTCAGTTCCCTTCCAAGTATAGTTTTTTACTCTTAAAAGTTCCGTCTCCATTTTACTTTTCAGCCCACCCACAGCTGCTCTCTGTTCCCACTTAAACCTTATTCCAGAAAATCCCCAATAATTTTCATAGTTGCCATTTTAGTGGATACTTTTCAGTACCATTACTTGACAATTGATTATTCTCTATGGGGCAAAACTGTCCTCCTGCACTTTCTAAGATTTTGAGTAACCTCATGCTTTTTTCTCATGTTTTTGTTTTCCTCTTCCTCTGTTCCTTACTAAAACATTTGTTTTACTCAGGGCTGTGTCATCAGCTCATTAATTTACTCATTTGAAATGCTTTCTCTGATTGACCTCATTCATTCTGGTTCTTTGAACTATTGCTGATGACTCTAAAATATATACTTGTGTTCACAAAGATACATAAGTGTGCATGCAAATGTACATAGGTATGTATATGTATATGTGTGTGAATGTGTATGTCAATATACACATACCACCACACACACACACACACACACTCACACACACATGCACAATATATATACATACTCCCAGCCAGTCCAGCTGTCTCTCCAAGCTTCAGAATCACATATTTAACTGGCTAACAGAAATCTACTTATGTAGCCTATACAGATAAAACCTAAATCATTTTAAAACTGAATGTATTTTTGTTCTCCCCAAATCTGTACTATATTCATTATGACCCCTGAATTGGACATCTCAAATGCATCTCTGACACTTTCCACTACACACTGCTAACCAAACATGAAATCTTAACTATTTTGGTCATAAAAAGAGTTTTTCCCCTATTGGCCTTTTCTAGCAACACACCCTGACTCAGTGAGATTGGAAGGAGTCACCAATCCAACCAATGTCTCTAAATGGTCCATCCTTTGGAAAATATCCAGGTCACCTGCATGCGTAATACCTGCATGGATTCCATGGCCTCCAAAGAATCAAGGATGGTCCTCTGCAACTTCTCTTGCCTCATCTCTCCAAGATATATCTAAATCAGGGGCAGACCCAGTTTTGGTGGGAACTTAGGTGCTAATCGTTTGGGGAGAGGACTCTCTCTAAGTTAAAAGATACAAGAGTAGGTATAAAAAGTAAATATTTATTTCAAAAGAAAAAAAAAGTCACAACAAATGTTGCAACCTGAAAATACAGGTCCTTTCCTTTGAAATATCCTCAGGCAATTAAACAGGGGGTTTTGTTTCATTTTATTTTTTAACACAGAAATGATTCCAGGTAGCCTTTATTCTCCATGTAAGGTTTCCACCACTCCGAGCAAGTCCCAGAACCCATCAGAGACTGACTGCTCAAGGGCTGAAGCTCACTAGCTTTCCAGCAAGTTCTGCTGTACTAGTACTTGAAGACCCAACAAGCCAAACCATATTCTGAACACATTCCGTGCAGTTTGCTGCTTCTTTGCCTTGTCCATTCTGTACCCTGCCTGGATTGCTCTGCCTTCCCCTCTCTCAGTTTTCACCCATTCATCCAACGCAAGGGTTAGCTGCTTCATGCATGCTGTGTGACCACTTTTCTCGGGGCCCCCTGAATTCCAAGGGCAGCTCCCTCCTAACATTCACCAGGCCAACAGCAAGTACAAGCAGAAAACCACTTGTTATATACACAAATATTTGAAAGTTATAAGTCAAACTGACAAACGTGAAATAAAATATATTCTCTCCCCCTGCCTGAGAAAAATATCATTTAGATGGTTGGGTTCATGGTTAGAATTCTTGAGCTCCTTGTAGTTCTAAGCCAACACAGGCTGCACTGGAAGAGCTGGCCCCAGCCCCAGGGCCACATGCACTTTTATTCTCGACCAACTTCCTCCCAGACTTTCTTCTGCACTGCAATAGCTTCACATGTGCACATGTGGATACCCTAGTCCTGTCTAAGCTCCATCAATGGTTGCTGCCAACAGCTTCCTGGGGACCATCCCTTGTGCTACAGTATGTGTACACCAGTGGTACAGTTCAGGGTATAGACTCAGGAAAGAGGACAGTGCAGGGAACTCCAGGTCCAGTGCATGGTCTGGAAGGGGAGGCAAACTCCATATGATCCCCTTGTTTCTCCATGGACCCCACCCCTTGGGAAGAAGCAAGCCAAAAAGGAGAGATCAGGGTGAGGCTTTCTAATGCACAAAGGCCAGGGCAGGAACCTCTCACCTAGTTCTAAGGGAGATGCTATGTACATGAACAATATAGGTATGCCGACCTGTTAGATTGTGAGGTCTTTAAGAGCATGGACTGATTCTTAATCTATTGATACCAGCTAACCATAAATGCCTGAAAATAAATAAAAGAACTATAAGAAGAGCATAATTTGGGCCTGGAAAGCCAACAAAACCATGATTCTCAAGAAGCTTCTGTTCCACATAACTAGCACACCAGGCTCCCTCTTGCTCTCTAGGTTCTATCTACCAAGAAGACTTTCCCATTAAGAGGCAAGGCCTATTTAAATGCCGGTCACTGTGATGCTAATTAAAATGCAGTGATTTAAAATCTCTAGATGGTGGCCAGGAAAATGAATTTTTACAAGTTCACCAATGACTTTGATGTACACTGGCCAGGGATTTAAAAATAAAAGTACCAGTTGAGATAACACTAAGAACCATCTTCAAAATGAAATGCAGTTGTCTCTCAGAAAATAAATGCAATTGCATGGTAGCAGATTCTTCTTCCCTGACTCGGTGGTGAGAGAGTGTGTTGGCCTGATGTAGAGTTGGAAAGAACAAAGGGAGGGAAGGATAGAAAAGTAAAAACAGAGGAGACAAGAAACTACACTACTTTTTAAAATGAACGCACAGTACTTACCACAAAATCCGGCACAATGTACCTGCCCAATATGTGTTCAATTAAAATAAGAAAATCACTTTGAAAAGACTCTCAGCTCTGGTCACAGTTGGCCCTGTTTCTCTTCAGCTGGGCAAAGACAAATAGAAACCATGCCGTGAGGTATTTCTGTCACACACACAGCTGCAATTTCTGCTATCACACTTCCAAAAAGCCGAGGAGAGTTTTAAAAAACATGTTATTGTTATGAAAGAATTTTGTTTCCAGAGAATTCATTAATCAAAGTGCCACTGAAAGGACCTTACCATCAAACAATCTGTAGAAGGGATGAGTTGAACACGAAGCCTGTGATGTGTCCTTCGTTAAGGTCCCGAGAAGTGAGTTGCAACAACTGGGCGAGATGGTAGAAAGAAAAGGGACATGAACTCAAAATCCTTCTTTTGAATACAGTCTTCACACCTTGGAAAACTTGTTTAACTTACCTTTGCTTTAATTTCCTTAATGCCAAACGTAGTTAATAATAAAAGTTTCTGTTTTACAGGACTGTTCGCTGAGGTTTATTTTACAAGGCTATTCATTGAGGCTTAACTGTGGTGGTTTATGCAAGATACCATCACCCAGCTTATACTGTGGATGTTTGATAAATGTAAGCCCCTTCACTTTGTTTATCTAAAATACAATAGTGATGTGCAATGCATACCACACAGGATAAATAAATGTACAGTAAAATCAACCATTGCCAACTTGACTTTCTAGTCAACAATCAACTGGGTTTTCATGTACTGATACAAAATGTTCCCCACACAACATACACTTGTTTCATCATGATGTATTTCTTATTAAGTCTTAATTTGATAGTCTGTTAATTTCTCACATAAAATTGAATATACTTACCAGTGGTTTGTAAGTCAAACATCTTCATTTAATTGATAGAAATTATCACATTTAACTGTATTTACTGAAAGCAATAAATAAATGCTTGTTTAAATTGGGCTTAATTTGAGTTTTAACTTTGATTTGCTTTTGATTTAACTTTGATTTGTTCACAATTTTAGCACTGTTTACTAGGCTCCTATTAAATCTAGAATGAATCTATCCTTTTGAATGTAGATTTTCCATGAATATTAAGTCCATTCATTTGAATAAATTTCTAGTAATTGAATTGTTCTGTACTTTTAAAAATAATTCTCATACCAAAAACCAAAGTGCCAGGCATAGGAAACTTCTTACAATAGTATTTTCAAAACTTGCCTGAAAATTTCTGACAGTTGTCCATACACATAAAAATAATTTTTATAATGCCAATGTCACCATTAAGGACAATAGGTATTAATTAGGAGCCTCAATGAATTTAGCATCAGAGCTCTTGATTTTTAAAAATTCTTGTTCATGTCCTTATTAACATTCCATGTAATGTCTTCTCATTTTCTTCAGACTCTGTGCTTGGAAATGACTTCTTTTGTGTACATGTGTCATAAAATGCACCACACCTGGAACTTAATGAAAATAATTTAACCCTATCTGAGAATTTTTTAATATATTACATTAAAGTTATATTTACATTTATATAACATTTTGCATTTTGTACTAGTTTAATAATTAACATCTAATGCAGCAAATAGAAAATAAGTAAAGCAATAAGACTATCTGTCCATGTTCCAAGAAGGACAACATGTCTTTCCTAACTGGACAAACACACTTTGATTTATGCCTCAAACAATTGGCCTCTTGCCCCATTTCTTAGATTCTTGGATGCTTAAATCTTTGCCTCAATGAGAAAAATCTGTTTTGTAGGCTTTCACCTCCAGAGTGGTCAAACTGCTGATATTATTTCTCAAAAAAGGTATATTAAATTGCTGGAAACCATTAAATTAAATGATGCTTAATTACTTAGGCAATTGGTACAAATATGAGATATTATCAATTCTTATGTGCTGAAGGCATCCCCTGTGGGCAAAAATCAGAAGAGAACTTTTTTGGACCACAATCTCCTGAAATATTAAAGAGTCAACGCAGCTAGAAATATCCCACAACTCCCGCTCCTCTTAATAAAAGTGTCTAGAGTCAAGACTGAGGCAACTCCTTTGGAGAGCATAACTATTTCTGTTTAAGAGCTACAATTTGTGCCCTTTCAATTGAAAGTTTATTTTTTCTTCTTTTGTGTTGTTAAAGATATCAGTATAAACATTCAACATAGAGTGCAATATGTCTGTGAAAGGAGTTAAGAACCTTGACAACAGGGTTCTAGGAAACTGGGTTAAAGTACCTTGGCCCATTAATAATGATGCAGTGCGGTAGATGCAGCTTTGCTCTGGAGTACTGCTTACTGTCCTGTGATCTTTCCTGCAGTGCTTCCTCAGCTCACGCTTCTTCATCCATAAAATGAGAAGGCTGGGCTCCAGTATATTTAAAAGCCTAACATCCAATGATTGATTTTTTCTGGAAAACAAAATAATAAACTGATGTCTGGGTTTTATTAGTTATACTGGTTAGCCCTCATTTGCTTGAAATTTCAGCTTACAGCACATAGCCTCTGGTTTCAAATTTTCACGAGATGTATGATATACTTATTGTCAGTCATCCAACTTAAACTTGTAAGCTAATCCAGCATTTCTCTGAACAGGTGAGAAACCAAACTGATATTCAAGTAATGTGGAAATTAAATGTTTTTGTTCAGATTATGTTGCTATGCTAGTGGTGTAAGAATATGAAAGAATTTTTGTAGCACAAAATAATTTATAAAAGAAGATTAAAAAGTACAGTTAAATAATTCTTAACTTCTATTTTTACCAAGTGTATATTATTGACATAATACTGATTTTTTAAATATTGCATGTTTCAAAGTATTAAATTATAAGTTACTTACAAATTTAAAACCCAATTTTCCCATTATCCCATTAGCAAATATGTCATGATAGAAAAGAAAACAGCATCATTGCCTCTATACAGTTTCTTAAACAAAACCACAAGTTGCAAGCTGAGTTGAGTAATAACTGTGTCCCTTCCCATTTAATATAAGTGATCTTTAAATATACAAATCAAAAGAATATTCAATTCTAAAAGAAACTCACAATCCATGATGAAATGACAGTATTGTGGCATGAAGCTATGGTTACAGAACTTTAACTTTCACACTTTCATTCATATGTTTGTTTTGTTTAGACTAGTAGTTTTTTAAGTTCTAAAATAAAATGTTAAGGCTATTGTTTCTATTTTATTCCCATCACTTATGTGTTCTTTTATTTATTTATTTATTTATTTATTTAAGATTGGGTAATGTGAACCTCACCAACAGCCTTTCATTTAAAGTTTTGAAAAACTCTGGATTCTTTCTTTATCAGCAAATAAAGATAAGAGTAGCATGCTAAAAATGCCAATTTTGCTTCTTGCCTTGAAAGGTGATAATGTGCTTTCCAAAGAAAAGTTTCTTTTCTCAATCCAAAGACTCTGCAATATCACCTTAATAATCTTTTCATCTTGAATAGAATTATTCTTTGAAAATATTAATTACTGAACCATTCATGATACCATTTTCAAATTATGTTACACCACTTGTAAGACTTTAGCAAATTCAAAATGTTGTGCAAAGAGAAATCAATATTATTAGAGGGCTATTGACCAAGAAAGATTTCTCAGAAACACCCCTATTCTAAGCATAAGTGAACATAACAAGCATGAATACTAATTAGGTACTGAAAACAGCCAGCTTTATTTGGGTAGGGAAACATGTTGTTAGTCATAGGTCCTATGAGTGGAACAATTTTAAGATACTTGAATCATGGTATTTAAAAATAAATGCAGCTATCTATAATAAGTTCTTCATTCTAATCAGTTTTTGGTACACTTAATTGATGCATTCTTATAGCAAATAACAATGTAATGGAAAGAAATTAAAAATGAGTAACATGCTTATTTTAAAAGCAAACTATTTCTATTGCTGTAATAAGAATAACAAATATTAAATCACAAAAGCACTATACTGTAAATAATATAAGGTGTTTTTGACTTTTCATTTATGCTTTAGAGCCCTAACTGCATTGTCTCACTTATTTGTAATCCATCAACCCAGGTGACAAATAGTCTTCTATATTTACCCCCTCAGAGTATACAAGAAGCATACTGTATTAGCAGCTGAAACTACAAACGCTACTGTCAATCAAACAATCTGGCAGAGTACCATATTTCTTGTCACCAAGAGGCTTAAAGCAAAGAATCTGTGCCTAATTCTTTTAAACCTTATAGGTCAAAAGGTTTTAAAATTATTTTTGACACCATTTCTTTGCTTTGTCAACAGGCTTGAGGACTTTTTGGCTTGTAAATGATATCGAAAACGACTCATTCTAATGTCACAAATTTATGGGTTTTAAGACATCACTTTTCACAGTAACATAATTCTGTAGGCAGATTAGATGATTGCCACGCCTCAGAAAGATGTTGGTATGATTTTGAAAACTGTGTTCTAAAATCTTGGCTTCCCAGTCTCCAGAACTGGGCCCTCAGATGGGTTTCAGCTACAGTAAAGTCCATGGCCCTGTGGTGGGTAGAATAACAGCTTCTAGAAGCATTATCAATTCTCTGTGGCCTGTACTGAATCATGAGGGACAAATTATAGCAGTTCTTTTGAATTAACTCCTCAAAGCCTGAGACACCTGAGTTCATGCACCTTCAAATGAAAAATATAATGATCTTCTCCTTACATAAGGAGCAGTTGAATTTACATCTTTAACCTGCTAGCTTTTGCTTTTCAAGATTCAGGCCATTTCAGTGAGCCTTGTGGTCTTTTCTAAAGCCTTCCTCATCTTTATTCACATGTCATACATCTCCTTTTTTCAATCCCATGAACTGGATTATACCAGTGGACTCCCTCCAGCCAGGTATACTTCTGTCTGTTTGATTCTTGACATCCTCCTGAGCATATTTTTCTTCTCTAACTACCTCAGAGAGAGGTCTTCTCATTCTGTTAGCACGTGACTCCTAAGAAGCAAGTCTAGTCCTTGCCTTCTTTGTCTAATCTTATTCTGGCTTAACAGCAGTAAGCCATCTTCATGACAGCATACCTTACACCTGATGCACTCTCTGCAAACTTAGTAACTCCACTCACGCCGTAAAAGTCTGTCTTTCCATGAAGCTTTTCTTGACATATTGAAAAGCAATGATAAGCTCCTCCTGGCCTCACCCTGACAGAACATGAAATACTTTTTATGGTCTCTCAGTCACCACCCAAGAGTGATACACAATGCTATTGTGTAGGGGTTTATCTCATATTTTTATAATGTCTATATGACCTTATGTTTTGGGGTGTATAATCTTTCTGTCAGTCTGTGGAGATGTGGTTGGTAAACAATGGTAGAATTCTAGAAGTAATACATGATGCAGCAATGCTTCCCATGCAATAGCTATACAATTAACATTTGTATGATGATGTTGATGAGTGCTCAAAGTGTAAGTTTTCCTCAAGTTATACCTGACTTTTTCCATTTATTAGGAGGCCTGAGGGTACCATCTAATCAATACATAAGAGGTAATTCAGAAAGGAGTGATTGTAATATTCGCTCATGGGCACAAACATAAGTAAAGTTATATATAATTACACTATAATTAAAACATATAATTATACACACACATATATATATCATTATACAATAAATATAAACTAAAAAAAGTACACAATTAAACACCATCTCCAGAGAAAAAATAACATCTCATAGATGACTTCTAAGTCTCTTTGGCCCAAACTCTCAATATTTAGAAAAAAAGAATCACTATTACAATAAGTTACTTTACTATGAATATTTATCAGAAAAAATGCCAACCTCAATAATAATTGAATCTATTTCATAAAGATTCTCAAAATCTCATATTTTTTTGCACATAAGAAACAATGGTATACACTAAGCCATAACTTAGGTTTAAAGTCATTGTGAATGGGCATAAAGCCAAGGATTTTGTGCTTTAAAAAGTTTACCCTATTAGCCCTGAATGGTGTGGCTTGGTAGATTGAACACCAGCCTGCAAACCCAGAGGTCACTGGTTCAATTCCCAGCCAGGGCACATAACCAGTTTGCAAGCCAGGTCTCCAGCCAGGTCCCCAACTGGAGGCCGGTGAAAGGCAACAATACATCGATGTCTCTCTCCCTCTCTGCTTCTCGCCCTTCCCTCTCTCTAAACATAATAAATAAAATCTTTTTTTTAAAAAGTCACTATATTATATCCAAATGGCACTTTGTGAGCTACACATTTATAAAATCAGGCTGTAATTGCTGTTGTAAATGAACAATAGGTAATAAACATATTGTTCTGAAATGTCTTTCAATTAAACTAACTCTCTAATGTGATTATTTTCTATCTGAAAGTTATAATTACTAATATTTAACTATGATAATGTAGGGTAGAGTGGTAAATCTTAGCTGAGTTTTCCAGTAAGCTATTTTTAATAATTTTGTTACTACAATTTTATTTCTATAGCCTAAAATATTAAGTGATTTTTTTCCTTAGGCATTTGTCTCATTTCCTTTCCTAATTTTTTTTAAAGCACTCTATGCCTTAAAAACTTAAAGTTAGGCCCTGGCTGGTAGCACAGTGGTTAAGGCGCTGGCCTGCGAACCCAAAGGTTGCAGGTTCAATTCCCCAGCCAGGGCACATAACAAGGTTGCAAACCAGGTCTCCAGTCAGGTCTGTGGCTGGAGGCAGGTGAAAGGAAACCATACATTGATGTCTCTCTCCCTCTCTGCTCCCTCCCTTCACCTCTTTCTAAAAATTAATGAAATAAAACCTTAAAAAAAAACTTAAAGTTAGGTCCCTTCCTAAATACCTGGTAAAATTCCTAATTTTCACATTTGCCAATAAAGTTGATGCTTGAATAACATGGGTTTGAACTGCATGGGTGTGCTTACATGCAGGCTTTTTCAAGAAGCATAGTGTACAGTTGGCCATCCATATCAAAGTATTCACATCCAGAGATTCAACAGTATTTTCTATCCATGGGGGGGAATCCACAAAGGCAGAGGGCCATTTTATATAGGGACTTGATCCTTCATGGGCTTAGGCATTTGCAGAGAAACCAGGGGCTGGAACCAATTCCCAGCAAATACCAAGGGACAACAGTAATTAAGTTTCTGGGATCCCTAACCCCTAGTGACATTGTTGAGAGGTCAACTATAATTTTACAATAGACCCTTCTCTCTCATTACTTGCAACTAAAAAAGCAGGGGATTTTACAGAAAGGTCTGTAAACACATCACACTTAGAAAGAGAAGGCCATTGTCTTGTAAAAATTAACCTGCTTTTAAGAAATCTCCTAAGTAAAAATGTTTCACATGTAATATACAGACTATTTAGTGAGATGTACATATGTATAAAAACTTTTAAAATCTAAATTTAGAGTAATTCTGTAAATGGCAATGTTAGGCTCCCTTGCCTTCAAGGGTGTTTCATATCTGTAGGACTCCATGCCCAGTGACATTGTGATATAGCTTTGATATAAACCTTTACAAGGCCATGCCTTATGCTATTTAAACCCTAAAGAGAGTAATGTTATAGTGAGATTCTGGCGTACTATTTGCCCTTTCACATAGCTGTATCAAATCTAACCAATAGGAAACCAGTAGAACCTCATTGCTAGGTAAAGGTCAAGTTGTGCTTGAGCCCTTTCGAGGTAGCTTTGCCCCTCCCTCTCACCACTCAGGTTTCAACTGTCCTGCTGTAAAAAGAAGAACAAAAACCAACCAGCAAACAAAACTAACATAACCAAAACACTAAGAGAGAGAAGAGGGGAGAGAGAGAGAAAAAAAGGAAAAGGTTCATAGACATAAAGTTGGCTTTAAAGGCATTGTTTATATTACAGACTCAGGGTTTCCTTTTCAAAGATTATAATATTGTATTTGTATCTTTCACAATAATGTTTCTAAGATTATTGCTCATTTTCAAAAAATCCCATTATGCCTTGAGCATAGAGAAAACTCAATAAACATGGAGTTTGTTAAAGGAAAATCAGTACAAATTTGTGAAATAGTAAGTTAATAAATACAATGATAAATTATCATGATAAAATTAGCCAGAAAACCTGTGTGAACTATCATTAAGTCAATTCCCATGAAAAGGCTTTTCTCATCATCTCTACACAGCAAATGCATGATTCACATCCCTGTACATTTATGAGGTAAACTCTTATTACAGAGTCTGAGAAGTTTGATATTCTACTTTTAAAACATATAGAAGAGAAACTTGTTAAAGTAATGTGTTCCTTTCATGGTTGCTTTTATTTCTCCAGCTTTATTTTATTTTACTGTCATCTAGTTGTAGGCTAATCCAAGGCCAAACAAAATAATTTCTTCAAAAACCCAGAAATGGCAACTCTGACTAATGCGGGATACCTAGTTCTTGCTACAATGCATACTTTACTGAAATAGGCCATCTCTTACCCTATGGCTGATGAAATGGCATTCTACAGTAAGATTCAGTTCCCTTGTCATAGATTACACTGTGTTGATTCTGTTTTACTTTTGGTCAAATGCCAAGGCAATACATCTAGCAACAAGAAAGCAGTGCCGCTAATTAAAACAACATATTCAACCCCAACATATGCAAAAGGAAATAAATATTTAAATAAACATGGATTTGATAAAGATTGTCATGATTGAAATTATATAAAACAAAATAAAGGCCTAAGCATAAAGAACTCCCTCTCCCATCTAACTGGGTTGAGAAACTATTCAAGTAGAATATTTAAAGTTAGATAAGATAGTAAATATGAAATAACAAAGTAGACAAAATTTTAAAAAGTAATTCATACTATGAAATAATTTTTCTCTTAAAATAGGTCTGACTCACTGACATATCCTTTAAAGTCTCTTTTATATAAAATTTAAAGTATAACTTTTTTTAATTTTATTGTGTATTTTTTCATGACCATTTAGTCCCCTTATACCTTCCTGCCCTTCACAATCACAACACTGTTGTCCATGTCCTTGAGTCCTTGATTCTTTTCACTAAGTCACTCCACCCCCTAATCTTCCCCCAATTAACTATTATCCTGCTCTCTATGAATCTCTCTATTTTGCTTGATAGTTCAGTTTGATCAGATTTCACATATGAATGAAATCATATGGTATTTGTCTTTCTCTGACTGGCTTATTACACTTAGCATAATTTTCTCCAGGTCCATCCATACTGTCTCAAAGGATAAATTTTCTTTTTTACAGCTGAGTAGTATTCCATTGTGTAAGTGACTTATCCACTCATCTACTGAGGGACACTTGGGCTGCTTCCATATCTTGGTGATTGTAAATAAGGGTGAACATAGGGGTACTTATGTTCTTTGGAATTAGTGTTTTTGGTTCCTTCAGATATATTCCCTGAAGTGAGATTGCTGGGTCAAAAGGCAGGTCCATGTTTCATTTTTGATGTTTCTTCATACTGCTCTCCACAGTGCCTACTCCAATGTTCATTCCCACCAACAGTGCAAATGTGTTTTTCTCCACATCCTGGCCAGCATGTGTTTTGTGTTTGTTTATTGATAATAGCCATTGTGGCAGGTGTGAGATAATATCTCATTGTGGTTTTAATTTGCATTTCTCTGATAATTAGTGATGTTGAGCATCTTTTCATATCTTTTAACCATGTATCTGTCCTCTTTGGAGAAGTACCTATTCAGGTCTTTTGCCCGCCTTTTAATTGGATTGTTTAGTTTTTTTGGTGTTGAGTTTTATAATTTCTTTATAAATTTTGGATATTAACCCTTTATTAGATGTATCAGCAAATATGTTCTCCCATTCTCTGGATTGCCTTTTTATTATATTGATTTTTTTTTTTATTTTTTTTGCTATACAAAAACTTCTTAGTTTGATGTAGTCCTGATTATTTATTTTTTTCTTTTTTCTTTTGTTTCCCTGCCTGGGGAGATATATTGATAAAATATTGCTACAAGCAGTGTCTGAGATTATTCTGTTTATGTTTTCTTCTATGATTTTTATAGTTTGGGTCTAACATTTAAGTCTCCAATCCATTTTGAATTTATTCTTGTATATGGTATAAGAAGGTGGTCTAGTTTAATTTTTCTTCATGTATCTGTCCAATTTTCCCAATACCATTTATTTAATAAACTATCATTAACCTATTGTTTATGCTTGCTTCTTCTGTCAAATATTAATTGACTATAAAGGTATGGGTTTACTTCTGGGCTCTTTATTCTGTTCCATTGATCTTTATGTCTGTTTTCATGCTACTACGATGCTGTTTTGATTACTGTGGCCTTATCGTGTAGTTTAATGTTAGGTAGTGTGATTCCTCCAACTTTGTTCTTCTTTCTCAGGATTGCTGTTGCTATATGGAGCCTTTTGTGGTTCCATATAGATTTTTAAAACATTTATTCCAGTTCTATGAAATACATTATTGGAATCATGATAGGAATTGCATTGGGTAGTATGTACATTTAAAAAATAAAGTATAATTTTTATTTTAATTATACTAAACAGTGTTTTGATTAATTATCAGATCATACATTTATAAAGCCCTATATTAATATGTTCCACAAATATTTATTGCACATCTACTAAATGCCAGACACTCTGCTAGGTGATAGAGTTGAAAGGATGAATAGCTTGGTGAAGGTTAATGGTGCAGTGAAGGAAACAGAAAAAAAAATAAAAACACCAACCAATACGTAAAGAAGATAATTATAAAATATGATTAAAGAAAGTTAACTATGCTTGAGGTAGATAATATGTGAAGAAACCTACTTCAGATAGGGTGATTAGGGAAGTCTCTAAAGAGTTGTCATCAAAGCTGATCCCTGAAAGATGAGGAGGATATGGTCGCTGAAATGATGGACAGAGAGATACAGTTAGAGGGACTAATAGATGCAGAGATTCTGAGAAAGAATTGCTCAGAGTGGTCTAGGAACTAAAAAAATATCAAGATGCATAATCTGATGAAAACAACCTGACATGGTGCTGGAGAAGGAAAAGGAATTGAATTTATAGACTCTGGAAGGAGATAGGATCAGGATAGTAGTAGTGGAAGGAGAGTAGATAGTTTTAAGATATATTTTGATGATATAATTACTAGCACGGGGTTGTACTGTTAAAACTTTAGAGAACTTGGAGAGTAAGACCCAGAAAGGTTAAATGCCTTGACCAAAGTCACATGGATAATGGTGGTGCTGGCTCAAAATCTAGTATCTCAAGTCAGAGACCGACACACCCCATATTACACTGATTGTTATAGATTCTCACATCATATTCCATAGTTACAATGTTTATTGCATGTCATTCTGAAATTTTAATCAAGCTACATTATAAATATACATGTGTAAATTATCTATTAAGATTAAAATTTTTAATCTTAATAAATCATAAACTTTTCCTTATCTAAGCACTCAATGATAGGCGAATTTTTGTAACAGTTGTTTTAGTCACAGGTAATACTTGACACTACAATTGTATACTTCATGTTTCTCAACAAGGACCTTATTGTCAGACTGCTAGCTGTCCACCAAAACTCCATTTTTTCTTTCATCTTTGATGCATAACTGCCCAGTTAGAGCTAATTTGCTAGGCTCTCTTGCTGTTGAGAATAGGCATATGCTAAGCTCTCACCAATGAAACTGAAGAGAAGTAATCTGTTCCACTCCTGGAACTGGACCTTAGGCATTAAGGTTGCCCCTCCATGTTCTTCTTCCTCTTGGCATCAACCTAAACAGAAACACAGTGATATCCAGCAAAGACCATGCAGAAGATGCCAGTGCCCTTGGAGCTGTCAGAAAAAATAACTCTGAGGGAAGCTGAGTCTTCAAATGAATACAAGGAGCATGCTTCCTGCCATGTTGGAATTCTTACATGAGAAATAAAATTCTTTGTTATTAAGCCATAATATTATAGGACCTGTATATTTCAGCAACCTGGATTTTTCCTAAACAATAAAGACTCATAAATTTCTACATGTCAGTACAATTATACTTCCCATGCTAGAAGCAATCCTGAACCATAATAAGGGGGAATATAAAGTCTTAGCTGAGTAGTTCACTAGCTTTCAATATGATATTTTTAGGAATAAAGGTAAATCTTATACATTTATTCCCTGCTCCAGCCCCCATGCACATACTGAAACATTAGGATCCATTGTTCTATGTGTCTTTCCTACAAAGGAAAAATTCTCAAATGGCATGCCATAACCCTCCACACCATCCTACCCAAGTGTTTCCATCACTTATAGATCTGAAGGCACAACTGAGGAATCTATTCAGGCAAGGCCTGTGATATAGGCCATTGAGCTGT
The DNA here is from genome assembly GCA_004026585.1 of Noctilio leporinus. Taxonomy (NCBI): domain Eukaryota; kingdom Metazoa; phylum Chordata; class Mammalia; order Chiroptera; family Noctilionidae; genus Noctilio; species Noctilio leporinus. The sequence goes on along the minus strand of PVIW01006783.1, from coordinate 38,260 downwards.
GTAAGCGGGATGTGGGGAACATTGGACATAAGTTACTGTGAAGAAAGTTTAGGCTAGTTTTTCAGTTCAATGACAGAACCATGACCATGAGCATATGAGTAGGATCAATATAGCAAATAATTACACAGCCACGTGGTGCTGAAGGTAACCAAGTCACCAATGCCATAATTGTTGATGAACTTCAGTCTCTTCAAGGCTGACAAAAGCTCTACTATTAAAAAGTATTTTTATAAAGATAACAATTCAAAACCAGTGATTATGGGTAGTAATACTGTTTTAATCCATTATAGTCAGGATAGCAGGATCATTTGGCCACTTTTACATAGCAGTAGTAGTACAGTGGTCACAATCATAATAATGATATAGCCAACAATTTTTGAGTACTTATCTAGTTCCAGGCATTGTGCCAAATGGTTTATATACACTAATTTAATCTTTACATAACCTTATTATTATCTACATTTAACAGCTGAAGACATTACATAGGAGAACTAGTGCTCAGAGAGCAAAACTTGGAAGCCTCACATTTACCAATTATATTACCCTATGACCTTTATTCAGCCAGAACTGTCATATTTGCATTCCTGCAGCATGTAGCATATAATTACCTGCATACAATAACACATACACATTGCCAGTTCATTGAAAGTGATAATTCCAGGTTTCCATAGTTCATTCTCACTATTGTGGCAATTGAAAACAATCTGCAAGACTTAAGTGTCAACATGGTAAAACTTTAGTACAGCATGCCAGAAGTATTTGTAGATGAGAATCTTGTTTGCTATTTTGTCAATGCTCAACTTATGTTGTAAAATATGACAGTAAAGAGGATGACAGCCCTGCAGGTGCTATTAAAGCAAATGTCTCCACTCTTCTCCATACATTTCAGCTTCAGTTCAGAGGAAGAAGGCTTCCAACTTCTCTCCACATGGATAGTCACTAAAGTAGATGTTTCTTGTCTCTCTATCTCTGACACACTGCTATTCATTCATTTTTCCAAAGGATGAGTTGCTAATCCAGTTGATCAGATCCTTCTATTCACTAGGTTCTCTCAGTGAGTTAGTGTACTTCCACAGTAGGAGCCCAGCTGGCACAGGGTACGTTTTAACTTGCTGTACACTCAGGACCTTCACCTTCCTCTCCCTCCCTCAGCTGAGGCACAGGGCCACCTTGTCCTTCACATCTCTGTGAGTAAGAAGACCTGCTTTTGTGGTCACACCTTTGTCTCTCTGCTTTGCCTAAACTGAATGTGTGGTTTTTCACCTTCAATCCCTTCCACACAACCTGTTCAATATATGGTTTCAGAACCATCTTAAAGGCTGCAAGAGTGCTACAAGCAAAGCTGAAAGTGTAGTTCCCACAGTCAAGGAAGGAAATCCCACTCCAATATTTCAAGAGTGTTGTGGATTGCTAGGTAGCGAATATTTAAATATATACTTAAAAGTGCTACTTTTTTTTTTTTTTTCATATTTTGATTCTTTACATATAGGCCCCGTGGGTCAGAATCTGAACAGACATAAGAGAGTACGACCCCAAACCTACAACCTCTATAATTGTTAGAGAGTAGGATTTATAAAGTTTTTCAAGCTGAAAACTCAGAAAAGCTTCTATAATCTATTATTATATCAATTTTGGCCATTGTAAAATCCTCAAAATAAATCCACATCATATTGTTTATTATGGTTGAAATTTCTTTTTCTTTTTTTTTTTAAGACTTTTATTTATTATTTTTAGGGAGAGGGGAAGGGAGAAGCAGAGAGGGAGAGAAACATCCATATATGGTTGCCTTTCACCTGCTTCCAGCTACGGACCTGGCTGGAGACCTGGCTTGCATGAAATAAATTAAAATAAGATACCTAGTTTAGGTAAGCTAATACTGATAATTTTACCAGAAACTAAAGTGTATAATTCAATAAAATCAGTTCAATTCATAGGTCAAATGTATGAAAGTAGGAGATTGAAAAAAAGAGGGAGATTTAATTTTCATTTTTTCTAATCCTGAGCAAAATATTCTGGATACCAACATTGTTACATACAACACAGAAAGAAGAAATGTTATTACAGCATGCTTTTTGGTCCTTCCAGAATGCATATAAATTTAAAATTAAAATATGAAAAATATAGCTTTCAAACCACATCATTTTTATTAAATATATCTTAGGGGAAATTTGGATATTCAGTCTCAAACTTTCAAATACAGTTTGCATACAAAAAGTATTTGATAAATATTTGCTGAATATTGAAGAAATGAAATCTAGTGGTTGTACTTTTATACTTAATGTTGTAAACAGAATATGGTGAAATTATATTTTGCTAAATTTTACCATTACCACTTAACTATTACTTACATTTCCAACAACAATATATGCAAGTATGAGTCCCTCTTCAAACTTGCTAAGACAAATGGTTTGTTAAAACAACATAAGAAAATTTAAATTATATTAAAATTTTAAACTCATATGCCAATGACTGCAATGACAAAGTTAAAAGATAACCAAGGAACTAAAAGAAGATAACTACAATGCTTACAGCAAAGAGTTAATATTTCACATTTCAGACAAACAATTCAAATAAAATACAGGTGTAGCATAGGAATATATAATTCATAGCATATATATATATACATATATATACACTAATAAACATATGAAAAATTAGTCAACTTCACTAAGAGTTTTAAAATACTCATTAAAATCATAATAGCTGTTACACCTTTCAGACTGGAAAAAAATTAAGAAATTGATACAACCCATTAGTCAAGAATATAGGGGGCTGAAAGATGGTGGCTAAGTAGGTGGAAACTGAGTTCACTTGCTTTTACCCCCAACTCAGATACTCAGCTGATTTGCTGACAAGTAAATTGAACATTCAACGGAATCTTAGCTGATATGGAGTTCAGCCAAAGAGAACAAAAGTTGATTCACAATGGGCAATAAGGAGGTTTTATAGGTGGAAGGGGAAATATTCTGTGTGGTGCCCGCAGACATGGAGAACCTGGTCAGAGGTGGCAGCTATAAGGCTCCTTCCCCACCCAAAGCAGGGAATGTCCAGACCAGGGACAGGAGTAACTTGGATGCAAAGTTGAGGAAACCTAGGCTACACACACACACACACACACACACACACACACACACACACACACACACCAAGCAGCATAACCATAGCTGCTACAGCAAACACCAAGCCAGAGAGAGCCAGAGAGAGAGGGACTCTATCTACCTACACCTGGGTTGGGTGGGGGCAGGCAGAGGCCAGCCAGAACTGTGAGAGACTTTTGGCTTTTAGGAGGGGGAGGAGAGGGGGTGTGCGGAAAATCAGACTGTGACTCAGTACTACAGTGGGTGTGCCCAGAAAGACTTTTTAAAAGGAGAGCTGAAGAGTGTTGGGCAGAGACCCCATGAGCCGTTGCCCTGCCAGCCAAAGGAAAAGATGGAAACTGCAGTTTTTTCCCACTGAATGCAGCTGGGCAGAGAGATCAGAAAGGTTCAGAGCAAGGAGATTTCTAGGCCCAGCCCAGCTCAGCTAGCAGGCACAGAGCAGAGTTCAGGACTATGTCTGCTGCAAGGGCAGTAGACTGGGAACTGGACAAGCAAGAGTTGAGTACCTGAGATTATTTATAGCCAGGTAGAGCCCCTTTTCCCTGGCTGACAGAGATCAAACCTCCAGGAAGGGAAGGGCTCACCCAGCCCCCACCTCCTACAGGGTCTCAAGTACCACCCCATCATACCCAACAGTGAAGCCCTGCAAAACAGGCAGAACAGGCTCAAAAAACCCTGCAGGAAGACAATATACAGTGGTTCCTAGGGCCTATTCCACTGAGGCCAGCAAAGCAGGGAGAACAGAAATCCATTCAGGAAAAAGGAATCAGGGCCCCACCCAGCCTTCGCTGTTACACAGAGCTGCCATCAGCACCAAGAAGGAAAGAGCTGCCCCTCTTACACAGGTTGGTCCCTCTCTTGAAACGGATAGCTAGTTATTAGAAACTATATGTACATTATCGGAAATAAGCTGGGGCCAAGATGGGTGATGTCAGGGTAGGGGAACATGCTCACAATTTTCCTGGAAGACTGAACAGTGACTCCCAGGGGGGACCCAGGGATCCCACCTTCCCAATCACAATAGAATCCTCCTCTAGAGGCAGGTGAAAGTGATACAGGCAGTGCTGCCAGAAGTTGGATGACCCACCCCAGAACTTGAACTGATAAAAAGCCAGAGGCAGATCCAAAAAGAGAAGGCAGAAGGCAAAACTAACTCTGCTGATGAATTCTACCTCATGATTCTTCAGAATTAGTGTCATTTATTTTTCTTTCTTTTGCATAGCCTTTTAATATTTCATCCTTTGCTTCAATTGTATTCCAAATAATTCACTATTCTTTGTCTTCTTTTAATTCTTTTTATTTATTATTTTATATTTTTATTTATTTTTATTTCAAATCTCACAAGGGCACTTCCTTTGTCTTACTCCATTTTGCCTTCCTCCTGCCCTTTCTTATTTTTTGTAAATTGTATTTTCCCCTATGCTATGCTCTGTTCCTATTTCTTACTCTTACTATTTCTCCTCCCTCTATCCTCTCAAAATCATTCTTCTGTCCTTTATCAGCTTATATTCTTTCCCCTTCTTATAATCTTAAAGGCAATAAGGAAAAACAGCTAGTAACATATAAGGGAGCTCCGCTTAGGTGATCAGCTGATTTCTCAATAGAAATACTACAGCCAGAAGAGATTGTAACAAAATATTTCAGGTAATGAAAGTCAAGGACTTACAACGAAGACTATTCTATCCAGCAGAGGCTCTCATTTAAAAATTAAAGGCAAAAAGAGTTTCCTAGAAAAAAAGATGGATAAAGGTGTACATTTTCACCAAGCCAGCACCACAAAAGATAGTAAAGGAACTGTTATAAAAAGAAGAGAAGGAGGAAGAGATATAGAGAAACACAGGTTCAGAAAAATAGCAATGAACAAGTACTTATAAATAATAACCTTAAACATAAATGGATTATATCTTCCAACCATAAGGCATAGGGTAGCTGAATGGACAAGAAAATATGACCCACATATATACTGTCTATAACAGACCCACTCCAGAACAAAAGATATACACAGGTTGAAAGATTAGAAAAAATATTCCAGGCAAACAGGCATGAAAAAAAACTAGGGTAGCAATACTTATATCACACAAAATAGACTTCAAAACAAAGACCATAAAAAAGGACAAAGAAGGTTGCTACATAATACTTAAAAAAGAGTCCAACAGAAAGATATAACCCTTGTAAATATATATGCACTCCAATATAGGAGCACATAAATATACAAAGAGAATCTTGAAGGACTTCAAGAAAGATATTAATAATAACACAGTCATTGTAGGGGATTTTAACACTCCACTGTCAACAATGGATAGATCTTAGAAACAAAAATCAACAAGGATATTGTGGGATTAAATAATACTCTAGATCAAATGGGCTTAATTGATATACACAGAAACTTTCACCCCAAAGAAGCAAAGTATATATTGTTTACAAATGCACATGGAACATTTTCAAAAATAGACCACATAGTAGGACACAAAACAACCTTCAATAAATTCAAGAAAATTGAAATCATTTTAAGCATGCTCTCAGATCACAATGGATTGAAACCAGAAACTAACCTAAAGCAATTAACTCAAAAACATTCAAATAATTGGAGACTGAATAACACGTTATTAAATAATGGATGGGGCAGCAATGAGACAAAGAAAGAAATTTAAAAGTATCAGGAAACAAATTAAAATGAACAGACAACAACCCAAACACTAGGGGACCCAGCAAAGGCAGTCCTGTGAGGGAAGTTCATAGCAATAGACACCTACCTAAAGAAGATAGAAAAATATCATATAAACAATCTAACCCTACATCTATAAGAACTATAGGACTGCAGCAAATAAAGCCCAGAGCAAGTAGATGGAAGGTAATAACCAAGATTGGAGCAAAATTAAATTATATAAACACTAAAAGAGCAATTCAAAGATCAAAAAATCCAGGAGCTGGTTCTTTAAAAAGATTAATAAAATTGATAACCCTTTTAAAAAACTCATCAAGAAAAAAAGAAAGACAAAATAAATAAAATCAGAAATCAAATAAGAGAAATTACAACCAACACCACAGAAATACAAAGGATTGTAAGAAATTACTATGAACAATTATATGCCAAGAAATTGGACAACCTTGGTGAAATGGGTAAATTTCTATAAACATACAATCTTCCAAAATTAAATCAAGAAGAAGCAGAAAGCCTGAATAGACCCATAACAACTAGTGAAATTGAAGCAGTAATTTTAAAACTCCCAGCACACAAAAACCATGAAACATATGGCTTCACAGGAGAATTTTACCAAACATTACAAGAAGAACTAACTTCTATTCTCAAACTATTCCAAAAACTTTAAGAAGGAAAACTCCCAAACTCTTTTTATGAGTGCAGTATCATCGTAATTCCAAAACCAGGTAAAGACACAGCAAAAAAAGAAAACTACAGACCAATATCTCTGATGAACATAGATGCTAAAATCCTCAATAAAGTATTAGCAATCCAGATTCAGCAATACTACATTAAAAAGATCATACACCATGATCTAGTGGGATTCATCCCAGGGATGCAAGGATGGTACAATATTGTCAAATCAAGAAACATAATACACCACATAAGCAAAATGATTGACAAAAATCTTATGATCATATCAATAGATTCTGAAGAAACATTTGATAAAGTCCAGCAACCATTTATGATAAACACACTCTGCAATGGGAAATAAAGGGAACATAGGTCAACATAATAACAGTCATATATGAGAAACCTACAGCCATCATTATACTCAATGGGAAAAAACTAAAAGCTTTCCCCTCAGATCAGGAACAAGACAAGGGAGTCCTCTTTCACCACTCTTACTCAACATGATACTAGAAATTCCAGGCTTATTGATTAGATAAGACAAAAAAGTAAAAGGCATCCAAATTGGAAAAAAAGGAAGTAAAATTGTCATTATTCACGGCAACATGATATTGTACACCCTATAAGCACTACCAAAACTATTTGCCCTAATAAGTGAATTTGGCAAAATAGTGGGATACAAAGTCAATATTAAGACATCAATTGCACCAACAATGAATTATCAGAAAAAAGTCCCATTAACTATAGCAACAAGAAAAATAAAGTACTTGGGAACAACTTTAACCAAAGAGGTAAAAAAACCTATACTTGGAAAACTATAGAACAAAGTTCATAGATTGGAAAAACTAACATCATTAAAATGACCATAATACTCAAAGCAATCTATAGATTCAATGCAATTCCTTTTAAAATAACAATGGCGCCCTGACTGGTAGCACAGTGGGTAAGGCGCCAGCCTGCGAACCCAAAGGTCGCAGGTTCAATTCCCCAGCCAGGGCACATAACCAGGTTGCAAACCAGGTCTCCAGCCAGCTCTGTGGCTGGAGGCAGGTGAAACGCAACCATACATTGATGTATCTCTCTCCCTCTCTGCCTCTCTCCCTTCCCCTCTTTCTAAAAATAATGAAATAAAAATCTTAAAAAAAAAAAAAAATACCAATGGCAGATTTCACAGATCTAGAACAAATATTTCAAAAATGTATATGGAACCAAAAAAGCCTCCAAATAGCCTCAGCAATCTTGAAAAAGAACAATGTAGGAACAATCACAATACCCAATATCATTTTATACTACAAGGCCACTGTAATCAAAACAGTCTAGTACTGGCATAAGACCAGATACTATATAGGTCAATGGAACAGAATAGAAAACCCAGAAATAAATCCAAGACTCTATGGTCAATTAATATTTGACAAAAGGGAGCATAAGCATTAAATGGGATCAAATTGGCCTATTCAATAAGTGGTTTTGGGAGAATGGACTGATATATGCAAAAATGAAACTAGACCACCAACTTACACAGATCTGCCTTTACAATAACCAAGGGCTGGAAACAGCCTAAGTGCCCATCAGTAAATAACTGGATCAAAAAAAGGGTACATTTACACAATGGAAGACTATGCAGCAGAAAAAAAATAACTTACCTTTTGTGACAAAATGGATGGAATGGAGATTATTTTGCTAAGTGAAATAAGCCAGTCAGTGAAAGACAAATACCATATGATCTTACCTATGAGATGAATCTAATGAACAAAACAAATGAACAAAATAGAACCACAGGCATGGAAACATGGAACAGACTGATAGCAACCGGAGGGATGGGGAGAAGAGAATAATGGTGGAAAGAAGGGGAAGGGACCAGTCAAAGAACATGTATGAATGACCCATGGACATGAACAATAGTGTGAGAATTGACCGCAAGAGCTAGGATGGGTGGGTGGGCTGGGGAAAGGAGGTCAAAGAGGGGGAAATTGGGACAAATATAATAGAATAACAATTAAAAATGACTTAAAAACAGAGTGTAGGACATTTGACTCTTAAATATATACTTGTCCTGAAAGTATAAACTGGGGCTTTTGTTGTAAAGTAGTGAAAGCTTTTAATGCAAAATACTCCACAATCCAGCAATCTCACCTGTAAAAATACGTACTAAAATAATAACATGGAATAGATAATTAAAGAAGGCCAGAGAAGCATTTGTTTTAAGAAGTGAAACAAGTGGGGAAGGGAGGCAACTAAAAGTTTTAATATAGAAAATAAATCAAAATACAACAATAAAAAGGAAATAATATTTGGGAGTCGCAAAAGTAAATGCTTCATATTACTAAGCAGATATGATAGTGAAGAGTTGAGTATAATTCATAAGAAGTAGGAGATCTAGCACCAAAACAGACTCAAATTTAATTCTTTTCAAACACAAAATATGGCCCAAACCAAACAATTCATCTGCAGATTATTTTCCCCGACAAATCTCCAGACTTTGACATCTGAAACAGAGTTAAATGAACTGACTAGAACAATAGTCAATGATATAATTTAAAGGGGGGAAAATATAAGTTGCCAGACCAATGAACAACATGATCACCTCTTTGGTAGATGTGAACACACAGAAATATCTCTAAATACATAGGGAAAAGTTGAAAAGCTAACAGTGGGTCAATTCTGCATGCAGAATTAGTGAAAAAGCCGAGGAAGGGGGCAAGAATGGCTTTCACATGTAAATTTATGTTGTTTCTTAAATGTGTAATCCTGAATAGTTTTTACTTTTGTGGTATGTAGTATTTTTCAGATAATTTTTAAATAATTTATATAAATTTACAAATAAACTTTTCAGGAAAAATAATAAAATTGTGTTTAGGATTAAAGAGATAAATCATATCTTTTTTTCAATGTTGAAAACTTTGGTAATTTCTGATTTGGGACATAACTTTTATAATTAGTCAATCACTAACCAAGTGTTTTTTTTCCACAGAGAAATGTAGTAATTAAAACATAAAATTAGCATATATAAATAAGCACTGAATTTGCACCAAATAAACACTTCATATTCAGAAAGAGAAGGAAAAAAGAAAGTTAATAGGAAAGTTTTGACAAGATTATTAAATATTTTAAAAGTTTAACTCGATTTATTCATCAAAGCTAAAATCTCTTCAGTTAAATGACCTATCCATAGAACAGTATAGTGCCAAAGAAATATATTTGAACATACATATGAAAACACTATTAAAGTTACATTTTTGTCTACTCTATCCAACTTTAATTTTGGGTAGATCTAAAGAATAAAACAACATTTACAAAGCATTTCAAATTTGAAAGCAGTTTACTTTTTAAAATCATATTATTGTTTTCAGCATATTACAGGTGTGTGTTTAGAATTCATTGCTTATAATAATTATCATGTGTGGACTTTATTTGGTATGTGGTCCATCTCTCTTTACAGTCAAGTTGAGTTTGAGGGAAGCATTACTCTAAATATAGAATTTTTCTTAAGGAGATAAAAGTCAGGATTCATTTTGTTCTTCCAGGAACTCTGGAATCTTTAGCCCAAGCCATGAGCTCTACCATTTGTTTGGTTATGTTCAGCCCCATCTAGCAGGAGGCTGAGTATATCATGCATGTTCACCTAAACTGACTCCCAGGTTCAAAAGTGGAAAAAGCATCTCCCATGTAACAGCTTGGAGACACATAAGGAGGTAGTCTCTTTAACGGGACCTTAACCACAAAGCAGCCAAGTCTGAGTGTTTTAATATCAATTTATTAATTTATTATTCTAACAATTAAATTTTTAAATATAAAATGATATGGCCAGTAACTCAACCTCCATTCTATAGGGAAACCCTTATTCAGAAAGAATTCAAGGAGTTTTATACATTACAGGGAAAACCTATGCCTAGGAGTCCCAAGATGCTGACAACTACCTCAGGGACAGTCACTGCAGACCCTTTAAGTACTGAAAGAGCCTGGGATCACCCAGGACTCAGTAAATGAAGGTTGATTTACTAAGAGCAATAAACAAATTAACAAATGCAAGTATTACCAGAAGAGAATATCTTTAGTTTTTGCTATTTCGAGATTTCTCAAGCTTGCTCAAAAGTAAAAAGGAATAGATTTCTTTTTCCTCTGCAGCTTTGCCTTAGGTTTTTGTTCCATGATTTCCCCCAAATAAGAATAATCTTGCTTGTGCCCTCCTCTGAAATTCCATTTCTGCATTTCTATTTCATCTCCCTCATACTACAGTTTGTGTACATTTAAGCATACATGGCACTCCTCTGCTCAAAACCCTGAGGTGGCCCCCACACACACATAACCCACAAAAGAGGCCATGTTTCCAGTTCACTCTCTGACTTCGTCTTAAATATTCCCCTCCCTGTCCCCCTTTCCCTGACTCCAGTTATCAGTCCCCTCAAGCATTCCAGGCCTTTTCCCTAACCCTGTCATTCTTAAGGAGAGGTGCCCCACAGCATTAGAACTTGAACAGTTAGTGCCACCTCTGTATCAACAGAGGAAGCCAAATCTGTTTTATGTACCTTCTGTGGATGTTAGAAGAGCCTAACCACGCTCAACATGCTGTGTTGATTCAGTGATACCATTCTAAGAAGAATTAACAGGCAGTGCATTAATTAGCAAACTTAGTCATAGGTAACATAGTAAGAAATCAATATTTCACATCTTCTAATTTTTGTTTATAATTGTGGTAAACTGTGTATAACATAAAATTTACCATCACAACTCTTTTTAAAGTGCATAGTTCAGTGGCATTAAGTACATTCATACTGTTGTGCAGCTGTCACATCATCCCTACCATCCATCTTGGAAGCTTCTCTCATCTTCCCAAATGGAAACTTTGCATTCAAAAGCCATTAACTCCTCATTCTCCCCTCTCTGAAACACCTGGCAACCATCATTCCGCTGTGTCTTTGTGAATTTGACTACTTTAGATACCTCATATAAGTGGAATTATACCATATTTATCTTTTTGTGATTGACCTATTTCACTTAACGTAATGTCCTCAAAACTCACCCATGTTGAAAATAGAACCAGAGACATGGAAACAAGAGACAGATGGACAGTGATCCTAGGGGAGGTAGGATGGGAAGAAAGGGGCAAAGAAGGGGAAGAATTTAGTCAAGGAACTAGTATAAATGACGCCTGGACATGAACAACCTGTGAGGATTGACTGTGGGAGAAGGGAGGGAATGGGTGGGACAGGGGAGAGCAACTGGGGGAAATGGGAGAAATGGAACACAACAACAATAAATTCATTTTAGCTAAATAAGTAAATAGTACAAATTGAATATAAACTAGAGCATAGGGAATATAGTAAATAATATTGTAGTAACTATATATGGTACCAAGTGAATACTGGAGGTGTCAGGAAGAGGTCTAGAGCAGCAGTTCCCAAAATAAGTTTGATGAATCCTGTTAACTTTTCATAAAATGTACCAAGACTCTGGCTAAAGAAATCTGAGAAATGCTGTATAACTATTCATTTCTTGAATAATTGTAATACATATCAAAAGACTGGGAAAACTGCAGTGAGAGGCTTCATTTTAACCCAAATTTTTATCTGACCACCATGCTGTACACCTGAAACTAACACAAAATAATATTGAAGGTAAACTGTAATTGAAACATTTTTTTTAATTCACCCATGTTGTAGCATGTGTTAGAATTTCCTTCCTCTTTGCCCTGATTGGTGCGGCTCAGTGGGTTTGGCGTCTCACACTCAAACTGAAAGGTCCCCAATTGGATTCCCGGTCTGGTGGTCTCTAGGGCACATGCCTGAGTTGCAACCCAGGTCCCCAGGGGCATGCAAGAGGCAACCAATCAATATTTCTCTTACGCATCATTGTTTCTCTCCCTCTCCTCCTCTTCCCTTTCGCCTATCTCTAAAAATAAATACAGTCTTTATTTTTAAAGTTTCTTCCTCTTTAAAGCTGAAAAATAATTTGTGTGTATATATACCACATTTTATTTATCCTTCAACAGGTAGACATGTGTTGTTTATATCTTGGCTATTGCAAATAATGCTGCCATGACCTTTGGTTGTACGGATACCTCCTCAAGACCCTGCTTTCAACACTTTGTGTTAGATACCTAGAACTAGACTTCCTGAATCATATGTTAATCCTATTTTTAATTTTTTGAGAAACTCCCATACTGTTTTCCACAGAGGCTATACCATTTTACATTTCCACCAACCATAAACAGGGTTTCATTTCTCCACATCCTCACCAACGTCTATTATTTTCCGTTTTTGTGATAGTGGCCATCCTAATGTATATGAGGTAGTGGTAACAAGTGAATTTATGTAGCATTAAAAAATTGCAAATTGATAGTCTTTGCCATTACCGGAGTATCCAAGCTGATCATGTTTCAGCAAATGTCAGAACAGAATTTGTGTTTTATAAAGATAAGATATTTTAGGGCTTAGCCCAATATTCTAAAATTATTAGAAACAAAAATGCCTAGAGAAAAATGCCAAGTACAAGTAAAAGGAAAATGAAAACAATGATGAAAAATAAACTTAGAAACCTTTCAATAGTTTGACATTGAGGAAAAGCTTAGTCAAAATTCTAAATCTTTAATTTGTCTTTTGATAGGCAAAAGGTGAAAATTTAGTAACTTTATATCAGGTGTCTTGAGTTTCTTTTTCTTTTTTTTTAATTTTTTAATGACATGTACTGTTACTCAATTTTAATAATTTAAATGTTGCTGCTATTTTGATGATTATTTTAAGTATCTTAGCAGATAGTTATTTTCCTTCAAGCTTGTATTGTCGCAAGTTGCACGAGAGTAGTTATATCATATTCTAGGACTGGTTCCTTTGCCCCACCAAGAGTAGTAGTCAATAATTTTATAATGCTTCTCAGCCGAAAACCAAGATTCCCTTAAGAGAATTTGTCTTTCAGGTAGCTGTGCAGGAACACACACTTATTCCACTGAGAATAGGATATCTGCACCGACACCCACTCAGGGAAGTAATAACTGGCCAAATCCTACTTATCAACATGTATCTTTTTCTCAGTTAATTCAAGATTCCCTGTTTGTTTACTTTCATCTCTAAAATAGCAACAACTTCCTTTAATATTTCAGACAGTCTGGCATTTAAGTAACTGATTGGTGAATGTTCAATTGCACTCAGAAGGGAACAGCAATCTCATCATTCGTAATTCATTAGCATATAATGAAAATGCCATGCCAGTCAAATTAAAGTTGCATGTGATAAGAGCTCTTCGTTATTGATTGAAATTTTTTTCTCAGCAACTGTTGTAACTGCATTTGTTTGAGATTGGGTCTTTGCCTGCACCCAAGTTGCTTTTTTTATCTTCTCTCTTCTTCCACATGTTGTGTTCTTATTCTGTATTTAAGCAGCAATGAGCGTTACTTCTCCACCAATCTTGCCTTCAGCTCTGTTCCTGTTTTTCCCCTTCATTTCTTTGCATTATTCATTGCTGGGCTACAGGAAAATATTGGAATGAGTAGCACATGGCAAAAGAAAGAAAGGATATCCCTTCATAGAATTTATGTTGTATATATTTAAATGCTTTCAGCTTTAAGAAACTGCCATACCAAAATTAAAGCTATTGCATATATACTAACCACTATATACCATATGGCATGATGCTACTATATGGAGGATAATCACCAAAAATGGATAATCACCAAAAATCTACATCCATGTTTTCAGAAAGGCATAAAAATATGATTTATATACATTTTTGTTATGCTTTTTTAAACAAAGGTTAAGTAACAAAATAAAACATGTCACATTTTGTTTATCCATTTAGGCCTCACAGTTGAATACGTCGTTAGTCTGCAAACATTTAAAATTTTTAACTTCAACATTTCACCACAGAAGACATCTGAAGGTTATCCTCTTCCCTCTACTCTAATAAATTCTATAACTCAGAGCCTGATCAAAGCCCTTCTCTCTTAACTCTAACAACGTAAAGAAAGAAAATTTTAAATTGAAGTCATTTAGAATTCCTCAGTAGTTAGAATGTTTTTTCATAGACACAATCAAACCTTCTTTAAAGTTGCAATTAATTCTTAGTTAGGGAAAAAATTCCATATGGAATAAAATTCTCTTTGGAAATCATGTGTTTGCATTCCTGCTGTATGATTATTCTTACCACACCAGAAACTTCTTAATTAATTGCACTCTTCATGGCTACACTAAAACAGATGTAAATAAACCGCTTTTTATAACCATTAACTTTCACAACAGGCTTCCTGATGAGAACCGTAGGGGTGAATTGTTGAGAGGCGGTACGGCTGAAGGAAGGCTTACACACAGTGGCTCCTCCTCATTTGCATAGGCAGTTTGCTCTAAAGCCAACAAGTGGACAGAAAGACATTTCCAAATGCAAAGGCTCAAGAGTTGCCTGTGTTTAAAAACAAATTGGATTACTGTGTTGAGTTCTGAGTGGTGATTACAGAATTAGTGCTGTGATTTGGGGGGAACCCACCCCTGCACTAGTTTGGTTTTATTTTTTTATTTTTTTTAAGTTGGCAAGAAAGCAAAACTACTGAGAGTTTAAACCAATTTGAAAAATGTAACAGTCAGATAAACTAGAGTGGTGAGGACTAATAAAAGTAAAATACAGGACAAGGTCTTGTATGGAGTCCAAGGGAAGTTGATCTGTCATCATGCCAATCATTGATTTGAGAGGGATGGACTTTGTAAAAGCAGCAGCACATGGTCATGCCCTCTAGGAGCTCCAGCACATGGAGAGGGAGGAAGTGGGCCCATTTGCACATACTCTAACATCAGAGTATTAATTTCCAGTATTCTTGTTCACATGCTTTTTGGAGGTAGCTTGGAAAAAATAGCAAAAATGTTACAATAATGCAAATATGAATCTCTCATATCCAACATTCTATAATAGACATGCTATACCTCTTTGCATTAAGTTTTTCATCATATATTTACTTTTTCCCCCAGCTTTATTGAGGTTAATTAACAAATAAAATTATGATATTGGTAACATGTTTAAATTACAAGAAATTATGAGAGATACATATTTATATACATTTTGAAAGGAAGCCCCATTGAGTAAATTAACACATCCATCACCTCACATATTCACCTATTATTTTCTTCAGTGAGAACATTTAAGTTCTTTCTTAGCAAGTGTCAATTTTACAATACAGTGTTATCAATTATACAGGGTGGCAGAAGTGAGTTTACAGTTGTGAGTACATGAAACACAGTTTATTTTTGTATTGTTATCTATTAATTATTGTATTATTTTCCATACAAGCAACTGTAAACCCACTTTTGCCCCACCCTGTAGTTACCATATTATATATTTGATCCTCAAACTTTAAGTTTTGAAGGGACTTTTAGTTTAGCAATTCACATGACAGGCTGAGTGAATCTGATCGGGAGATCTCCCATTAAGCCAGGGATAATATCAAAAAGCAAAAAGGAAATTCTGCTGTTGACTAGATGAAAATCAAAGTCGAGGCATGTGCTTTTTTGATAAATCCAGGTAACTTTTATTCCAAAGATACGATTCTCTCATGGGAAAGGATGGAACATCAAGGTGCAATCAACACATACCAATGAGAGTAACTAAATGAAGTTTAATCTGTGAGAATTAGGCCCTGTGCTATGTTTTTTAAATGTCCTGTGCTATTTTTTTAATCATCCATGACTCCTCTCTCAGGCTTTAATCAGTTTGTGCTTTCTCAGAAGAGAGTGCTCCATCACGAGTTCTTATGAACTGTCTGATTACAGTTACTGAGGCCTGTTCATCTTCGCAAACAAAAAATAACAACTACCAATTATTAAGTGCCGAAAACATAACCATCTCTAATTCCCCAAACAATTCTGTAGTCTGGGTATTATCTCAATTTTTTACAAATGAAACTCGACACTAAAAGAGGTTAAGTAACATGTTCAAAGTCACGAAGCTGGTTAAAGGGGTGTCAGAATCCAAATTCAGAGCCGCCTGACCAAAAAGGCTAAGCTCTTTGATGAGACACCTCCATTCTACTCTCTACATAAGAGTGAGGCTCAGATACCTCTGGGGACCATACCCTCTGAATATCTCTTTTCACATTTCCATTTTGCAAAGGTCTCTGGTTTCTTATGTAAACGTGAAGGACAGCCTTTTGTTCTGTAACCATCCATAAAATATGATTAATCCACTTCATAGGGTTTATACATCTTATTTAAGGTCACAGGACCAAAATCCAAATACAGATGTGGAAATGATTATTCTCACACTGATTATGTATGAGGAGATCTTAACCAATCACATCGAGTGAAGGCCTCATATGTCTCTGTGACTTGAGCCGCTCGCTCCATCTTTTATGTAGGTCTTCCTAGTTTACTACCATAATTCTGGGTTTTAAGGTATATTGCTGTGCACTCATGCACACACACACACTCACACACACACACACACACACACACACACACATACTTCTTAAGTTTATCTATCTCTTGGTCCTTTTACTTCCAAATGCATATTAGTGGTGCTCAATAACTATTTATTATCATTAATTAGCTGAATGCCTCAAGAAAGCCTAATGAAAAGGAGAAAAGGAGTTGGTTTAAGAAAACATATGATTAGGCCTCCCTGCTGACATCCTCTTTTTGATTACAGAACTTGCCTTTTAGGCTCCACTGAGAAACTGCCTTCTCGTAGCTGTTTCCTTTATCTGAACAGATCTCTGTGTAAAAGAGAAAGGCTGTTAGAAGAAATTAGTATAAATTAAAATTAAACTGGAATTCCCCATATTGTATCAAATGCAAACCATGTGACAATCTTCAAATTGTCTTCCTTGGGGGTTTTGTTCTTCCTTCATTGTTTAGACAGTAATTTCTCCTCGGACTTTTTAGTCCATCATCTCCAACTTACTCAGGAAAATGAGAGCTGTTAAGAGCTGCTCTGGTGTCCTGGGATTTGTACTTAGAAGATTCCCTTTCACTGTTTGATAGCTGCGGAGCTGAGACGGCTGTTACACACCACTCATCACCAGCAGTGTCAGAAGTTGTATCAGCATCTTCAAAAAGAAAGTAGTCATTTTCAGTTAAAAATAGCCATATTCTAAGTTTACCTATATTCCCTGCACAACTTTTTAATGTTGAAGCGAAAATATTTTTTGAGCCTGTGTATGACATTCTCAATAATTCCTGTGAGGTATAAAACACCCTTGTTTTATTTCAAGAAGCTAGCAGCTTCCTAGCTGTGCTCAAAACCAGAAAGGCCTTACATTTGGTTTGGCTAGCATTCCAAAATGTTATTCTAACCCCCGACAGAGCTTTCACCAGGAGAATCCGCATCAAGCCACATTTACCTTAGTACAGTAGCTCTTTCGTTTGCTTAAAATCATAGTGTTCCCATTTATGTAATAAAGGATGGCAGAAGGAAAACACTGATGCTTAGGGCAATTATAGTTCATGTAAGGAAGGTTTTCTTGTACAAATGTTATTTGATGCTGAGGCCTCTTCTAGATCTGATAGTGTCAAGGGGGGTGGGTAGGGAAAGTAGAGATACTTCTGATTTGTTATTTAGGCTATAAATATTATATATAGGGCCTCTGAGGATAGACTTGATTGCCAAAGATCTAAAGAACAGAGGAAGAAGTGATGATGGGCTTTTGTTTATAGAAGCAAACTTCCAGTGCTGAGTGACTGTCGAGGGGGTAGAACAAAGTATGGTTTTAATTCTGCCCTGGATCAAGCTCTGAATAAGGTGGTAGAGTTCACTTCCAGCACATAGTCCTCCACTCAGTCCACCGAATCTGGACAAGAGAACACTTTGACTCTAGATGTCTAAACAAGTTGGTCAAGATGAAATGCATCAAATATCTCAAATAAATTAAAAATTGATCATGATCTGCTTGGAAGAAATCATCTAAACTATCTTTTTCTAATTTTCCCCATATTCTTAATTTTACACAGGTTATTTAAAAAAAAAAAAAGTGTGTGCAAAGATTGCAGTTTTGTACATTGAACGTAATAGTGCTCTCACCTTTATATTACTTTTATACTTTATTAATGTAAAGTAAGTTTTAATTTTGGAAACTTTAGACTGATTTATAAGAAAGACAGTGTTATTTAGAAACCATATATAAATTGTATTAATAATTACCCAATTGCAGGTCTCAGCAAACAAATCATGCCAGTCACCAATCACCATCACCCAATGACTTTAAGAGTGAGCATGTTGAGTGGTTTTCGATCAAGTTGTTGATGAGAGCTAGAACGGTGGCTTATTTCACTAGATTTCCACTTCTGGAGGCTTGGAATTATGTACTAAATAAATCAAGTCCAAATGGCTTCATCTTAGCCTCCAGTGGTCAACACCAGAAAGTTACTGTGTCTTTAACATGATCAGCAGGCCCCTGCATGGCACAATGAGGCCTGGAAGCTCAGAACACAAAGGACTACTAGCCAGATTTGAAGAGCACCCATATGAAAAGGATTCAGGACCTTTCATCCATATGAAAACAAGGCATCAGGAGACAAAATATCTAGTTATATTTTGGGGTCAGAGTTACATAACCAGTGACCAAGCCTCTTAATGTTGTCTCTCCCAGGAAAAGCAGTCTTTGGTGTGTCTGCTATTGTTCCAGGATTTGATTAAGGTTTGTAAGTTGTAGGACAGGCACAAATGTGACAGACAGGCAGTTTCTGTCCTCCTGACATTTATAATTCAAGAAGCTTGGGAGGAAATGTCAGAACTGTCCCTAAACCACCAAACAAAGCAAGAGGGATAAGACAACTCACCAGACAAGCCCACCACAGTGAAATGCAGTCATGCAGTGTAACCTGCTCAAGTTCCTCCTCAAAGTGAACTCAAATTCAGAATAAAACATGACTCTTTTTTAAGAACAATAGTACGTGAGGGTGAAAAAAGAAACCCTTGCACCTGACTGACTTTTCAGCCACTTGACATAACTACTACATAGAAATGTGCTTATTAAAGATAATGAAATGAAATGATAAAACTTGTGAAGGGCTTGCTTAGTGCCTGGCATGTAAGCACTCAATAAATGTTGGTTCTTAGGTCTTATCTGGAAGATAGTCAGATGGAGATAGTAATAGAAAGTATTAAAAAAAAAAAAAAAAGATGACACACATTTTTCAACATATGTAAAGTTAAATTATAGCACAACTGACCAACTTGGGAACCTCCTAGAGATATGTAGAGTCCTGAAAATACCTTTACAGTATAACAGGGACTACTTGTTAGGACTTTACAAGGAAGGATTAGGACTATTTGTTTATTTTTTAGAAGATTGGCCTATGGGGACCTAGAGGGAGATATGAGGCTTATAGGCTTGGGCTGGTCCTCTCTAAATTTGGGGATTATTTAATGTAAATCATCTTGGATTTTAAACTGGCTATCCCGGACCATTGCCTTAACTAAAACAAGACGGCCCCCTACCTTCACTGAGAGATCTCAGAATCCCTGAAGTCTGGCAGCTTCCACTAAACCAGCTGCTGTTTGCAGGATTCTGATGATTTGGGACTTCCCAGGTGTCAGAAGCAAACAATAGATCACAGCTGGCATTAATTGGCAGCTCCCTGGTTGGCAGTCTCAGCCGAGAGAGGCCAAACACTGAACAGGCCACAGAGAGAAGACTCCCCTCACTCAGCTAATATTAATTGAAATGTCTTCATGGAATGCTGTTTTGCACATTGCAATGAAAACAGTTTGTTTTTAGGCTTTAAACATCCCTCTGCTATGTTTGCAATCTGAACACTACAGCATGTGTTAAAACATAAGATCCAGGGAGGCAAACTGACTATAAACAGAGTAGTTTTGGAGCTGGGGGTAGGGAAGCTGGGTCTTTTGCAATTTTCAAACTCAGTGGAGTGCACAGGAGTGATAACACAGCACAAGCAGGGGAAAAGAAAGAAATATTTAAACCTCATAGGATTTTTCACTGTGCTTTTTGGTAAGCACCTTAGGGGAAAAATGACCTAAATCCACGAGTTTTCCCTTTGATGCTACCCACTTAAAATCCTAGGCCAACCATGCTAAATATTATCCTGGTTTTCTACAGCAATAGTCTCAACCTATCTACTTAAAAGATAGGTTTTCTAGGTTTGCAACCAATAGTATAGATTAGCATGCTAATGTTGCTGTAAGGACAGCATTGTTAAATAAACGTGAGACATCCCTGGAATCAGGCTGAGCCCACTAGGCCAGCCCCTCTGTATCACTCATGATTATACACAGACTGTTAAGAATACAGAACAATTGCTTCACATTTCTCTGTGCTGCTGTCATCTCCTGTTCGTATCTGAGAACAATAACCATATCTCGTCCTCGGTTATGACATTTGTCATAAACTCCCATTGACCTTTTGCCAGAGGAGCTTCTGGCTGATTTTCATTTTATCTTTCACAGTCTTCAGCATGTAATGATTCATTCCGGAAGTATTTGGGGCCCAGCATGTGCTCAATATTATAGGAAATGAACAAGGAGCAGGCAAACTAGTTCGATATTTTCATGTCACAAGTAGACCATCTGGAAGGCAATGACAACTTGCTGGTACAAACCGAACAGGTCAGGGCTGCAGAGGTGAAAAGATAAGGCAAAGTTATCTGGGCAATCAGTTTAGTCATCAAAGGCGTTATAGGGAACATAAATTTGGAAATGTTTTGAAGAAAATGTGGGATTTAGACGAGAACATATATTTCAGATTTTTTTTAAGCAGAGGGAGAAAAAAGATAAATAAAAACCATAAGACAGAAAACAAAATGTATCGACTGGAATAAAGTGTACTCCAGCTCTTTTACACCACAGAGAAAGAGGGAAAGTTGTGGTTAGACTAATTCAGGTTCCAGATATTAGAATGTCCAAGATCTTACAGAGAGAAGCATTAACGCAAAAACAGTTAAGGAAGTCTCCAAAATTTATGACTCCAGCCAGTGCTGATAAGTCATAACAATAAAACTGAGCAAAGGCAATAAAAGTTCTCCCTGGAGTAGTAGTCACTCAAGTTCTGGTCCTGCACCAAGTGTTTGATGTGTAGAAACACTTCTCTGGTTCTTCTTTGACACTCTTAAATAGTTATTTCTCATCAGCTACAAACACCTCTTTAGTCCCCCTTCAGGTGCCTAGGTACCTCTCCTCATTTCCTCTCTCCTATTTTTCTCCCACTATCCCCTGCCCACTCAAATTGAAAGGATGGAGTGGACTTTCAGAATATTATTTTTCTGTCTCAAAGGAAAGCTACTTTAATTGGCCATTTGAACATAAGCCTTGACTTAAGTTTGCACAACTCTAATACCTAAACGTCAGTTGCTACGAGGAACAAATGTTCTATGACTCAAAACATTTTGCTCAATTTCCATGGAGAGACTGTAATGCCAAGAATGAGAACCATTACCTTAAGAAGATAAGTGAGTGCCTTGATTGCACATGCTTAACTTGATGTAGGAATGCAATTTATATCCTATGTTGAAAAAGAAAGTTCCATTTAATTTAAGTTCCAAGACAGAAGTGAAATTTGGGCCACTCTTAATCCCAGGAAGAACAATGTTATTTAAAGCAACCCATAGTCTAGCCAATCACTCCCCTGTGATAATCCCCCACCTACTGAGTATCACAGAGATGAGGGAATTCAAGATGAGTTTATTATTATACTTTCTAACCTTCAAAACTCTGAACTAAACAAACACAACAGTGGGTGTTTAAAAATTAAGCATGTTAATACAGATCATACTAATACATTTCAATGCAATCTCTGGGGAATCCATTTACTCTTATAAATGACTGATTATTTTCATCACGGTTAATAGCATATCTAGTGGTAGAAATAAACTCACACATCACTCACTTTTAATATGCTTAAAATCTACCAATTCAGTTGTTTACAAGTGGAATTCAAAAGCAAAGGAATTTAGAAAATGCTTTGAGATCTTTTGAAGGACAGACATGCAAAGAGTATACATTTTCAAAGATGACTTGTTCTAGATTTCAATTCTGCAAGAGAGAATTGGAAAGCCTTAATTTTCTTTTTCATTCTGTCTTCACCTCTGATGACCTACCTACATGAATGCAGGCAAGTTTTTAAGCATTCAGAATGCATTACTCATGACCTAATTTTTGAAGAAAAGGCACGAGAACCAGAGTAAAAACTGAACCTTCAAGTCAATCTGAGATTGTTTAGGAATGTATCAGATTAAGACAAGCTCTAACCAAACAAAGATAAGAAATCGTATCATCATAGAATTTTAAAGCCTTAGAGCTTATTAACCCCCACCTGCTCATTGTGCAAATGACAGACTTCAAACCAGGGAAGAATAGATGAGATGTCCAAGGCCACAGAACCAAGCTGTCTAGCTATATGGGAACTGAGAAACAAGCAACACGCACGTACACTCAGGTATGCATGAGTTAAAATGTTTAGAAGAAAGATTTGTACGTATATAGATAGATTGTGCAACAAGGAAGATAATGCCAAAACAATAGTAGAGCTACTTTCTCTCTTGATTTCTCTTACAGAGATGTGGTACTGCAAAAGTGGTCCCTGTTCCAAGGCAAACAAAACAAGGCTATTCCTAGGGGCATGTAGGTCCCTTGCATCCATGTTGGCAATGGACAAACAAGAAAACAATGAAGGAAGAAGCCAAAAAAAGAAAAAGGAAAATGATCACTGCTATTAAAGTGACCCATTTCAGAGGCAAAATTACATAAACAGAATTTTATTGTATTATAAATTTTACAATTTTTACAAAACTACTAATTTTGTCCAGTAACAATTATTATGTATAGTTGTTGTAAAATAAGGAATACCTATACTTGTTGCAATTATCCAGTATGTTGCTGCTATAATTTATATTCTCAAACTCTCCTTCATAATTAACATTCATATTTTGAGGTCTTAGTGAAGAAAAGATTCTGAGTCCTATACTTATTTGAAATTATTGATACTTTTCTATCAGCCCACCATGTTTACAAATCTCTCCTGTCCTTAAATAAGCTACTTCTTTGTGTTTTTTTGGCCCTAATGCCTCCTTTATCTTTCCCTAACCATTCTTTTAAAGAAGTAACATAGATGGGCAATCTCTACTTCTCAATTAATCTACATACTATGGTGTCACTTTCAGGCCTTCGGGAGGTTTCTACTGAATCTGTTTCACAGTGAACCATAGACCACCAGCTCCAAAGACCTCTTCTCAATTCTTTTCTACCTGAGTAATGTTTAGCACCCAACCACCTTTTCTGGGAACTCAGCCTTTCATGGCTCTTCTGAAGCCAACTTATCCCAATCTCATGAACATTTCCCAGTCTCTTGCTGAGTCCTCCACCTTCACCACCAGCCCCACTACTCACTAAATAGGAATTTCCTCTGTTCCCAAGTTTCATCTACACCAGTGCTTCTCAACCAAACATGATTTTGCTGCCAGGAGACATTGAGCAATACCTGGAGTCAATTTTGGTTGTCACAACTCCAGGGGATGTTGACTATTGGCACCTAGTGGGTAGGGGACAGAAATGCCTCTAGAAATCCTGTAGCTCACATCCTGCAGAACACAGGACAGCCTTCCAAAACAAGAAATTAGCCAACTCAAAATATCAATATTGAGAAGATAAGAAACTTTGATCTTCACTGTTGATAGACTAGTGGTTTTTTATATAATTATTCACTGTCTATATCCCTCAACTAAATTTCAGGCCTGTTTTTAGTGCATCTCCCCCTATGTGTCCAGTAATCACCATTATTTGCCTCTAAACTGTCTCTTTATAGGCTCCGTCCCAGGTAAAACCCTCATTAACTCCAAGCTAAAGTTAGAAACATTGAAAGCATTTTCTATCTCCTCTCCATTACCCACACAACTTATGTGTCACTGTGTTCTATTTTATTTTCTTATATAATCCAATAACCTCCTGAGCGATCTGGCTGACTCAAGCCTTACCCCACTCCACTCTATTCTGTAAATTACAGCAGCCATCCTTCAACAACCAAAACTTTTCCTCTCCTCTTTTACTTAACAATTGTCAGTATCTCACTGCCTACAGCCCTTAACCTGGACTTCAGGCTTGTGGAGAGGATATGGAATGGGACTGGAGGGGCTTTCCATATGCCACCTAAAATTATATCTAAAATTATGCATGCAGTGAATTTTCTGAAAAGTATATTAACAGCTTTCATTAGACTTCCTGTGGCAGTGATTCTCAAATTTGAGCATGCGTCAAAATCTCCTGGAAAACTCGTTGAAACAGATTGCTAAATCCAATCATAGTTTTGAATGTAGTGGGTCTAGATTGAGGCCCAGCACATTTTGCTGCTGATCCTGGGACCACACTTTGCGACACACTATTTTAATTTGAAAGCAGCTGAAGATTTCTATAAAAATATGGAGGCCAGAGCCTCATCCCCACAGGTTCACTGGGGGTGGCATGGGGTTGTGGATTCTTTTTCATCTCCGTAGCTCATTCTAATAGGCAAACCACTGCTCTAAGGGCTCCATGACCCAAACTAGGTAAAGAAACTAAAAGATAGAGCAAAACTTGCTTGCTCTATCTGGCCTCCACCTGCTTTCCAGGCTTCAACATCACCCCACTCCTCAGTGGCGTATTTCTCACTCCCTCTATCATTTCACACTCAACCTCCTAGTGAGTTGACCAAACCACTGAGAATACCCAACACACACTGGGAACCTTTCATATACTTCCATTCGTACACTGCTCTCTGCCAGTAATGCTATTCCCAAACATTCTTTCTGGAAAATTCTACTCATCCTTTCAAATTAGCTAAAATGTTACTTGCTCTGAACTTTTCAGTTCCAAACCCAAGCTCAAATACCAAGGAGGGAGAATTATCACTTTCAATTTGGTGTTCCCATAGCACTTTATTATTTTTTTAATTTATTAGTTTTAGAGAGAGGGGAAGGGAGAGAGGCAGAGATGGGGAGAGACATCAATGCATGGTTACCTTTCACCTGCCTCCAGCTGGGGACCTGGCTGGAGCCCTGGCTGGGAATCGAACCAGTGACCTTTTGGTTCGCAGGCCGGCACCTTATCCACTGTGCCACCAGCCAGGGCCCATAGCACATTATTAACAGTCCCTTTTAGCATAGCATAACAATCCATTGTTTATATTGCTGTACCTCATTAGGCTGTGAGACTCTGCAAGGCTAGGAAGACCTGATACCTTATGCAGCCCCTGACACAGACCAGCAGTCAATCTGATGCACTTGTGCTTTCATTCATCCAGTAGCAAAGGGCAGTTGCCTTTGCCTAAACACTTCCTATTTGTGCTCCTAAACTTTTTCTATTTTAAGACTCTTCTATATTTTTTAACATTTATTTTATTTATGTTTAAAAGGTTTTATATATTATTTTTAGAGATAGAGGAAGGGAAAGAGACAGAGAGGGAAACATCAATGTATGATTGCCTTTCACCTGCCTCCAGCTAAGGACCTGGCTGGAGACCTGGCTTATGGCCTGGTTATGTGCCTTGGCTAAAAATTAAACCAGTGACCTTTGGGTTCACAGGCCAGCACCTTATCCACTGTGCCACCAGCCAGGGCTATTCTACATTTTAAATGGAAACCAAAATGTAGACCACGAAAATTCTTTGAATGAGCAGAAGTATTCTGCTCATTCAGTAATCTGAATGATTATGAAAGTCAGAGAGGGCATTGTGCCTGTAAGAGAAACTTTAACAGCTTCATGTACATTATCATAACAATATTTAATTTAACCTATTCAAATACTTAAAGCTTTCACTGGTAAACCTGAAAATAACTACTTAAAAAGTGTGTATGGTGGGAAAAATGACTATAAAAATTCAGTGTAAGAGAGCACTGGTCTGTTTTTCTGACTCTAATTGCTACCCTATGCAACTCGGTGGGAATTCTCACAGCGAAATACATAGGATGGAAATTGGGCCCACATGTGTGCCCAATCTCTTCAGCTTGGTTTTCAATAAACATTTTTTTAATGATTTCTCTTCCCTGCTCTTCATAATAGCCACAGATAAATGTTACATTCTACACTTTAATCCCTCAAGAAAACATATTGGGCAGGATAAATCAAGTCTGTTATTTTGTGGTTTTAAAGAGGATGGATTAGGAATAACATTGATCATAATTTCAAATTTCTACAAAAAGCCAGCAAACCTGCTAATTGCTGTAATTTTTGTAGTAGAATTTGGACATGTGAATCAGCCAAGAAGCATTTTTAAAGGGTAACAAAGGACTCAGTGACTTTGATGGAATATGATACTTTGTGTAGTCACTTTAAGATAATTACAGCTGGAAGCAGCAAAATTACTTAGAATTTTAGAGTTAGGCTACTGTTACTTTTCATTATAAATTTGTTATGAAAAGTTTCTCACTTTCCTATAAGTATATATTATATTAAACTATGCATTTTTGAAAATGAAATTAAAAATTACAGAAAACTTAAAAATATATAATCCAGTCATTTGTCTATTTTTCTCTATTAGCTTTTCTACTTTTACAAACAAAATATACAGTTATTACTTAGAAATTTCACAAAAGTATCAACACTACTCTATATATCCTGCCTGTTTATTTATTTCCTGAGTTTCTTCTCATTTTAGAGTTGACTGCTTTTAAGCTTAAATATTTTTTCTAGGCATAAATATCTAAGAATCCATTTTGCACTACCCTTTTACACTTCTCTACCTCCTTAAGTAATATTATTTTACCTATTTATTCCATATGTTAAAGACAAATTAAAAAAAAAATGAGACACAAAGAATCAAATTTACAGTTTTCATGGAAACAGAGTGTGTGTATGTGTGTGTGTGTGTGTGTGTGTGTTCCTACCATCTGGGAAAATTTAGTGAAATCTTAAGCATCGTAAGTTTGCATTGGTAGTATCATCACTGTTTAAGAATACCACAATCTGATTATAGATAATTGGTAGCAAAACTTTAATACTGGTTCCTTTAAACCGAAATTTTATACACTGTCCCTTGTTTGAGAAAATGAATGACTCCTCAGTTAGAACAGTGTATTTCTGACAGCTTTCCTGAATTACAAAATTTCCTTGGATTAATCTAAGACCTGTGGTTAAAGCATCATCAATTAGACTTTTAAAAAAAGCACCAGAATTTACTATTTTTTCCCCCTCTGTATCCTCATCTCTTCCTTACCACTCCAAGGTACAAGAGGAATAAATTTAATTATTTAATTTAACAATTTAAATTACCTCGCTGGAAACTTGCTATGACACCATCCTTAGGCACGCTATGTACCAAGACACTAAATATAAATAAAATATTTTTAAACAAGGTTCTTCTCTGGTATTTACACTAAATAAATTTGTTGGCACGTGATCCAAAATGGACTCACCTTACCCTGAATTTTTAGCAAGAGTAATTTAATTTTGTCTTGTACCAGCAAAACCCATAGTCTGAGTGGGTGGTCAGTAGGTATGATCTTGCAATTTAAGAATAAATTTTCACTTAAAAAAAAAAAGAATAAATTTCATCAGGAAGACAGTTTTGATTATGTTGCTTATTTGTGATAACTATAGATAAAAATTCCTCCTCTGGGGTACCTTTGATATTAAATAAACCCATTCAGGAACAATTTAACATTTGTAAGTATAATTATTGATCTATGTTTGAATTCCAGAATTATATATACCTGCTTCCCAAACTATAAGTGGAATATCATGCTAACATATTGTTATTGGGAAACCTAAAATGAACATTACTATTAGTGACTGAGATACTATCAAGAAGCCAAAACGATCAATTTCATAGTGCAAAATAGTTTTAAATGAACATCTTTAATGAACTCTAGGATAATTTTAAGTGTTTTAGTCAGTTTTATGGCCCTCACTCATTCTTGCAAAGTATTTTGTAACAAGTGAAATTCATTACTTCCAGAATCTAGAATCTTCAAAATATGAAAGAAAAGACAAATCTAATTAAGGCACCCCTTCAATTGCTTTCTCCCAATTAAAAAAAAAAAATCTAAGAGACCATGATGTTTTAAATATTGGGAGAGCTCCAGCATTTTACAAAATTATGGGAGAGAGGTGCTTTTTTCATTCAGACAAATCTAGCTCTAATTTAATAGAAATTTAGATCTAGAGGTTAACATTTTTTAATATAGATTTTCTTGGCAAAGGGAGCATATATTGTGCAAAAGGGCCATTGAGAGGCTTTTGTTAGGTCTGAGAGATTTTCTGTGGACCAGGCGATAATTGGGAACTTACAGTTCTTTGGGTGGCTAGATGTGATGGCGACAGCTAATGGTGAAGCCTTACTCGGCAGGTATATAACATCTCCTTATTAATGAATGACTATCAAATTCAGCAAACTTCCTACATGGAAATGTTCTAGATGGGTGATTATGAAACTTCTAAAACTGCGCTGTTGAACCTGGAACTGCAACTAATTTTGCTTTATTTAATCTTTTATTTTTAAGCCTTGATGGTTGGTTTTCTCCATTAAATGCAAGGGCAACATAGAAGAACAGTGTTTATTAACTAACTTGCTTTCACCTCAAGTGATTCTTTCTTAATCTGTGTCCCTTCCCTATTCAAAGACTTCCTGAGATATCCATGGCCTTAGGGCAGGATTGTTACTTTGTTAAAGAGGACAAAAGAGTCAAATCTTTTAGCTTTGGAGTTTCAAAGACAAAAAGATCTGGAATGATAAGTATTTTCAGTCAGAACCAGTTTTTCCTACCTACCCACCCCAGACTTGATGAAGTTTGCCACTGGGAGCAGAAGTATCTGGCCAGAGGAAACAATGGTGTTTGAGGGGCTCAGGTCTTCTGAACCAGAGAAGGGGTGATAAAGCTGGAGCCTCCAGAATGTTTTAGTGGATCTAAGAAGGGCAGAGTTTTGTGGTTGAGGTCACAGAGGGACCCAGCTGGGCAAAGGACACCAGGATAATGATGTTTGCACCGAAGTTCTGCACAGAAGACATCTGAGATAGCTACAGAAAGCTCCCCATTGTCCCACCCAGAAAGGCTCAGGAGAATAGAGAAATCTGACATGATAAAGAGGAGGAGATCAAAAGTTAGCTGAGAAAGTAAAAGCTGAGACTATCAGAGACAATGAAGACCATTCAGATTTGAAAAAGGATCTATGTATGTAGACCCACAAGCAGAAACCTGATAAAAACTAGGTGTCTCAGTGGATGCCAGAGAAAAGAGATGACAGCCCCTTGACTTGAAACCATGTAAGACCCCATGAGCAGGTTCAACCTTGGGGAGCAGGTAGAGATTCTGGATATGCTGAACTAGTGAAACAATCTGGCAGCAACAGCTTCAGATGAGACACTTTGACCCTGCGGTATTAGCCCTACATTAAAGATGAAGAAAGAATGTTTACTCCCAGGTTTCAATTTAGTTACTTCAGATTCCAAAATCTGAGCCTTTATCCTTTACTAGAATAATAATGAGTCACTTTCATAATATTCAGTAAATAGTGTGGTGACAACTGCCTCATCATGTTGAAAAGAAAATGATTCTTCTGTCAAAATAAATTCCAGGTGGATCAAAGATTTTGAATTCCAAAAAAAAAAAAAAACCATGAAGAGAAAACACTAGGAAATACTTCTTTAATTTTGTAATGTGAAAGGTTTTCCTAAACATCACAAAAAAACTGAGAACCCATTGCGGAAAATGCCAAAAGAAGTTAACGGATCAATGACAGAAAAAGGAGAATATTTTGCATCATGTTTTGGTAGTAAAAGAGCTAATTTTCTAATTTACATAATGTTTGCACAAACTGGCAAAAAAAAGTAGAAATAAAACTAATTAAAAATGAGCAAGTAATATAAATAAGCAATTCACAGATACAGGAACAAAATGCCCAGAAATCAGCAAAAAAAATTCTCAATTTGACTTATAATTAAAGAAATGCAAACTACATATGTTTTAATCATTCAGATTGACAAAATTTTTTTAAATTCATAGTATCCAGTGTCAATTCCTCAGGCTCTGAGGAATTTTGACACTTTTAATGGGAGTTCTAGCTAGTGTAAATGTTTTTTAGTGCAATTTAGTAATAATGCTCAAAGTCAATAAAGCATAAACAATCTTCGATTCAGTAATCCCAGTATTAGGAATTGACTTTACTGAAAAAACAATGTTCCCACTGATTATAATGTTTTCCACAGAATTATGTGTAGTAAGAATAACTAGGAGAAAAATCCAATGACTTATTAATGAATAGGGTAAAATATTTTGATATCCTCATAAAATAGGGTATTATGCAACAGTTTTTAAAAGTTCATTTTTATTAATGCAAACAGAAGTTCCCTAAACCATTTGATTAAGCAAAATAGCGGGGTATATATCAGTGCTTATAGTAAAATCCCATTTGTGAAGACTTTGAAAAATATATATGTACTTATATATGCACATATATAACATCTGGACTGATATATGCAAATATATTTTCTACAAAAACAAAAATATATATATATATATATAAGAAGCTGAAGATGATCTCTGAAGAGATTACGAGGGGCAGAAGTGGTGGCCTAGAAAAGGGAAGGTGAGTTTTTGTTCTCTTAACTTTCTGCACTCTTTGTGCACACATTGTTTTTATTTTCATTAAAAGTAAAAAGAATAACCTTTAAAAAAATCAAAGACATTGGGGTTATGTAGTTTTTCTTGGTTTAAAATTAAAAACCACACTTCCGTAAGTAAAACTTATCTCTAGAGATCCAGGCAGCTGCAGCGGCCAGCAAAGAGAGAATTCTGTCAGGCTTTAGCATATTTCTAAAGTCCTGGTTTTGTTGTTACACGTACCTGATTTCATTTTCATATCCCAAATGGGCTTCATGAACCCTAATTCAAACGAACTCAAAACCTAAGTAAAAGACAGTGGTCTGCAGGTGTTGACCACTTATGATTAGTCCCTAATTAAATCAATCAGTTAAAAAGGGGCATTATTCATTTCTAAGTTTTGTTTCCTAGTGTTTTGGCAAAAAGGATACTGAGAATCAAGACAGTGAAAAACATGTCACTTGCTTTTAGGCAGGCAAATCTGTCTCCCCTGTTCTCTTCCCCCACTGCCTTCTAGCTAAATCCCACCAGTCCTCCAGTCACAGCTTCAATGCTGCTTTCCTGCCACCTACCCAAGAGGGGTCTCCATCCACACCCTCCTTATTCTCTGACTTGGTTGCCTACTGATTTACTTTTTGGCTCTTATTATGAACTACAGTTATTTTTGTGAAATCGGCTTTATCTGTGTTCCTCATTAGATGGTATGCTCCATGAGAGCAGGGCCAAGGCTGACTTGTCTAATGGCCATTTAGTATAATCCTAGCACATAAGTAATAATAAATACATGTTGTAGAAATTAAAAATGTAATAGTTGTGTGTGTGAGAGAGACTATAAAATTCACAAAACCTAACTTTATTAAGTGCGTATACCGGTATACTCTGTATAATATTCTAAGTATTGATATATTCATGCCATACTCAAAATAACTAATGAGATAAATCCCATTATTTTTCTTATTTACAGGTAATAAAATAAAAATTAAAAAAGATAAGGTAGTTTGTGTAAAGTCACAACCAGCTAATAAGAAAAAAATTGATTGTGTGTATGTATGTATGTATGTATGTATGTGTATATATACATAGCATCAGGTCTATGTAGGTAAAGTACATAATAGAGATTTTAATTTTTAAACTTTTAACTACATAAAGAAATGCAAACTCTACCCCCATCTAAAATACTCAATTCAATTCTATCTGACATGGGATGGGGAAGCACATTCCTCATGAATAATGAGAGAGGACTTCCTTCTGCTTCCATCCTTTGGCAAAGCATATCAATTCTTTCCAATAATTCATCAAATAGCTTCACAGGGCCCACTCTGTGCACATTTATGTATAACTACACAGGACTCCAGTGAAGCCAAGAGCAGCCAGTGACCCATTCTACTGTAGGCAGAATACAATTGTCACTTCACTATTTATATCTGGTATATGGTTAATAATGATGGTGTCATCATTATTAACAACAGAAGCAACAAAAATAATTTGGAAACATAGTGTCTAGCGTTTTAAAAGACCACATAAAAACTGATTCCCTTTACTTTGTGAATATTACATTTTTAAAAAGATTACATGGGTAATACAAACATGTAGGCCATTTCCTATGAAAGAGCAAAGAGAATGAATTGAAATAAAAGGATTAATGCAAAAGAAAGGTTCATTTACTTTGACGAAAATATCCTACAATTCATTGCTGTTTTCTTATTCCTAAAGTAAGTCTTTTATTTTCAACACACATGGGTCAAGGCTCTGTAAACTGATATGCGACCTAAAAGAGACACACTAATTATAACAGTGCATATATATCCTTTCTCTTACCCAGTAGCTTTATTCACACCAGTCAGGAAAACCATGCTAACAATCCCCATTTTTAAAAACAATAGTTACTACAGGGCTTTCTGAAATTAGTTCTCTATAAAGTGTATTATGGATTAGAAACAATCAAAGAAATAAACTTTAAGCAGAGCAAGTAAAATACTATTAAAACTCTTTAATACTAATAAGTAGAGCTTCATTACCAAATAACCAAAATCATTTTATGTCATTAATTTGGGCTGTCTGGTTGTATTTTGGATTTGTTTTATGTATTGCTCCTTTCACTCCAACTGACTGATTGAGAGACACTCCTATTGGATCTCATATACTGTTATTGAGCTGCTCGTTAGGAATTACTAGTTCATGTAGCTCTGGTGTAACTCAGGTGCTTGAGATTAGCAGGGATCCATTTCCTGAGTCTGCCTCTTTTCCTTGATCAAATCTCTGCAGCCTACAGTCAGGTTCCAAAATCACTTTAAACCAATGGTTCTCAACTGGGGGCAATATTTTTCCCAATGGACATTTTGGGATATCTGAAGACATTTTTTACATTTGATCACGAATTGGAGAGGAGTCAGGGGCTGTTAGTGGTATCAACGAAGTAGACGCTAGTTGAGGCTAGGGAAAGGTCTGGTTGATAATTGATCCAATGGAGATATCAAGTGGATAGTTCAATATACGTTAGCATTCAGGAAAGAAGTCAGAACTAGAGATATAAATTTGAGAGTCATCAGTTTATAATTAACCTACGGTGTCACTGGAAAGGGACTGGGCCCAGAGTGTTCAGCCAATAGTGTGTGAGTTATCAGAGTTATCAACTTCATGCAGGAAAGATTTCACAATATGGGTCCAGGTGATTTTGGAGTACATTTATTAAAGCTGGGGACAGTGAAACAAAAGAAGGCTTTAAGCTACAAGAAGCAACAGGAGAGAGCCCTGGTGCTCTGCTTTGGCTGTCCACAAACATTGCAGGAAAGAAGTGAGCAAAGGCAGGGTTGCTGTTAGCTCACTGAAAAGTCTAGGGTAAATGCAACAAGAGAGAGCCCAGGCAGTGCTCTGCTTCAGTTCTCTAAAAATTTTCTTCCTATAGGAAAAAAGCGGGCCACACTAGGCTGCATGGACTCATCGAGAAGTAAAAGTCCTAGTGAAAGAAGTGAGCCAAGATGGGGCTGCTTTTAGCTCACTGAAAAGTCAAAGAAAAGGGAGACAAGTCCATGGGGTTAGCCTTAGAGAAGCTGTCATTGCTGGTTGCTCCCTTAGTTGCAAGTCTTGCGGGGATCATTAGAGTTTAGCAGAGAAAGTAAAGATGCACACCGGAAAGGAAAGAAAGGTGCAGGCATGCTCCAAAGAGAGCTTGTGCTGGGCCTTTGTGAGGGTTCTTACCTATTTTCTAAAGATAGGAATTTTAGGGGAAGATCTTAGGGGAAGATCTCAATAGAATATCCATCAGCTTTAGGCTGATGTACCAAAATGAGATTTATTCCATTCATCTGCCTTGGAGTGTGGTTGTCAAAAATGGCACTACTTGGATTTCTGTAATCCATCTTCTGAGTAGGGTGATTTAAGCTATTTAACTTCAGTTTGAGAAGGAGAAGTATAAACCATTTACTTTTAAGTGTGGTTGGTTATAAAAGATAGGATTTTGCAATTTACTAGATGGCTGTAAACAGCTTGGCCACTTAACTATCTACCTCAGTTTCCCTATTCCACTTGTCTTGGTTTACTAACCTGTCTCAATGGGATTGAAAGAGATCACTTTATATAGGAAAAAATTTACATAAACTCTATGATAGTATTTTTGAAAGATGGTCATTGTACATCCCATTCTACTTGCTTATATTCATATATAATATGACTTTGAGAAGTAGACTCTGTCCCCTTCTCTCAGTTCTAGTTGAGTCATGATGAAACTATGACTTCCAAGGTTAGGTCAGAGAAGAAACACTTGCATAAGGAGCCACAGGCAATGATGTAAGAACTTCAACTACTTCGCACCTGTCATCCTGTGAGGAAACCAAGTCATATGGAGAGACCATATGTAGGCTGTCCAATTTACAATCTCAGTTTTCATTGGCTGGTGATATGTAGAAATATGAGCACTATTGACAAAGGACAAGAGTGAAGCTGGGTTCAGTGTGATTTATATCTTGTCCTGACTTCTACCCTGGACTCTACATATGTATTTTCAACTCTTTACTTGACAGCTCCATGCATCCAGCTCTCAATGCCCTGCATAGTGACCAGCCTCAGCATTTGGGAGGAAATGAAGAAAAACTTATTTTCCCTCTAATTATTTAGCTAGTAATTGGGAAAAATGCATTTTAATAGGACTATTTTTTTTCATCCATTATTCTAGTTTGACTTCCCTTGGCTTTGTGATGGTGGGAACTTAGTGGTAGAGTTGAGGGTGCACCTGGCATTGACCTGTCTTTTTGTCTGCCCACAATATTCTCCACTCTTCAAAAAATAAAAATACTACACTTACCTGGACACATTTATGAGGAAAATACATTCACTATCACTGTTCTGTTTTTCTATCACCTACCTGTCACCCTCATTACCTGTTACTTTAATTTATAAAGTAAATCAGGTACAAAGGCACCCTGACCAGTGTGGCTCAGTTAGATGAGTGTCGTTCTGCAAAGCAAAAAGTCACTGGTTTGATTCCCAGTCAGGCACTTGCCAGGGTTTCAGGTTCAGTCCCCAGTTGGAGCATATATGAGATGTATCTCTCTTTCCCTCTCTCTAAAAATAAAAAAATAAAAATTTTAAAAATTAGATGCAAAGGCATATCTATCCATTCACATACATTTCCATATGACCTAGAGCTATTGTAGACTATCAGAACATGCTTTGGATGCTCAGGAATTCTTCATATCTTAAAAATTGCTTCAGATTATTTGATGTTATAATTATTATAAACACATTCATCTAAAATGCTACTAGGATGAGATGAGAATTGTCAGTATCTTTATACTGATTGCTGAAAGTTGTCACTCTGCTGAGCCAAAGTTTGTCTTCATTTTAATCAGTTTAGTGGTTACTAGTCATGCTTCTGAGAGCTCAAAAAGAAACCCTTAACTAGAGAACAATCTTCCACATCAGGTATTGCTACAAAATTATTCCAAATTGACCAGAAAGAGAAAGTGTGCCTACAAGTTTTACT
Organism: Noctilio leporinus; assembly: GCA_004026585.1. Taxonomy (NCBI): domain Eukaryota; kingdom Metazoa; phylum Chordata; class Mammalia; order Chiroptera; family Noctilionidae; genus Noctilio; species Noctilio leporinus. The sequence continues at coordinate 2,359 of PVIW01006783.1, read as the reverse complement.
TTTATAGGGTCTTCGTCTCATTTTATAGAAACTTGTGCTCAATAAAAGTATTATATAATATTTAGATTGACTACAGCAGAAAGTTTTCACATTTTTCAATGGATGGAGCCCTTGAAACCCTGAAAGAAAGCAACATAGCACTGTGTAATTTAGCCCCACGTGATAGAGTCATCAACTCAATGGAAATAGTGTCTGGGTCACACAAATGATCCAGCTGAACAGTTAATGAGTGGTTATCATTGGCTCAGTGTCAACCGGGTGGGAAATGAATGGAAAATCCCAAATGTAAATTTGTTTAACATTTGCCATCAGTGACCCAGAGAAATAGAAAACTTATTTAAGTTTGCAGCGGGATAAGAGAAAATGTACTTTCTGGCAGTAAAAATTTCAAAAATGAAGAGAAAGAGTATAACAGAATTAGAATTTAAATATCTTTGATAAATTGGAAAGTAGCCAAAGAAATCATCAAGATCAACATAACTAGGCACAGTATAGTATCTTCAAAAAGATTATAAGTGAGGAGGAAGCAGCAAGGAAGGGGAGCAGTTTAGACAAGAACCTAATATAAAGGAACCATGGACATGGACAACAGGTGGGATTGACTTTGTGGGTAATGGGTTGGTGGGGAGGGGGACAGAGGGGAGCAAAAAGGGGATGGATGTAATACAACAACAATAAAATTTTAAAAAAAGATTATAAGAATGCAGAATAAAAAATTATTGACAATTGCTTGACCTTTTGATGTCTGCTTCTGAAACTCAGGTTCATAGTGGGCATCCATATGCACCACACACATACACAGTATGCCAAAAAAGAATAGAATTCAGATGGAAAAACATAGGAAAAAAAAATAGAATTCAGATGGTGAGTATCTAGAACATATACAGAAACTTTCCTTTAGCCAGATTCAGAAGTTTGTAGTGAAAGAACACTTTCCTTAAGGGTTGTTCTTGTCATTATATGTGTGTGTGTGTACCTACGTGCTTGACAAAATTGTGCAGCCCTCTAGGTAAAACAAAAGGATGAGAGTTGGGGGAGGACATTGACAAAAGACAGGTTGAAACATTAAGTGATTAGGCCAAGATTTTGCATGGAATAAGGTGCACAACAATGTATGAAAAATAAAATCTTAAATTTGTTTAATGCTATGTTTATTCTTCTCAACTGGACAGCTCTGCCTTTTCTGTTGAGTCTTGTTCAAAGATAGATCTTTGAAAATAATGCTAGATGTTTGAAAATGACAAACCTCAAGCTATGAAATAGAATAGATGATGCAGAAAACTAATCACATCATGCTGAAAACCTTTCTCTCTATATTTGTAAATGCTAAAATGAAGAATATTTCATTGTCCATTGCCCTGATTTCTTTTTCTTAAGAATTTCCACAAAGACTTTAGATGAAATAATCTAATAAATTATACATAGAATAAATTGAGACCATGGTAATACCCTACAGTTCAGGTAGAAAAGGCAAACAATAAGTTCTTTTAAAAAAAAAAAATCATTTTTGCTTATGGGTGGCATTTTGCTATTTGAAGAAAGAGGGCAAAAGGACAGTATGTTTGTTTGTTTGTTTGTTTTTTAACCTTTATAGCTGTCATGAACTGGGACAAAAGTAACTTTTTGGTAAAACAGCATTCTCTTTGCTCCCTCCTTCAACATGAAGATAAACATTGTAAAATGGGCCAATTTTAAGAAACCAATGCATAAGAACAGACATATAGATCAATGGAACAGAATAGAGAGCCCAGAAATTAACCCAGGACACAATGGTCAACTAATATTTGACAAAGGAGGAAAGAACATCCAATGGAGTAAAAACAGTCTGTTCAACAAATGATGTTGGGAGAACTGGACAGCAACATGTAAAAAGATAAAACTAGACCACCAATTTACACCATACACCAGAATAAACTCAAGATGGATAAAGGATTTAAATATAAGCAGTGCCACCATAAAGGTCCTGAAGAAAAATATAGGCAGTAAACTTTCGGATATCCTACGCAAAAATATGTTTACTGATACTTCACCAAGGGCAAAGGAAATAAAAGAGTGAATCAACAAATGGGACTATATCAAATTGAAAAGTTTCTGATCAGCTCAAGAAAATATCAGCAAAATTCAAAGGGAACCAGCTGTGTGGGAAAACATAATTGCCAATGATACCTCAGACACAGGTCTGATCTCCAAAATATATAAAGAACTAATGCGACTCAACACCAGGGAGACAGACAGCCCAATTAAAAAATGAGCAAAGGACCTGAACAGACAACTCACTGAAGAAGATATACAAAGGACCCAGAGGCATATGAATGAATGCTCAACATCGCTAGTCATCAGAGAGATGCAAATTAAAACC
>PVIW01006782.1:0-81945 GCA_004026585.1 Noctilio leporinus | reverse complement strand
GAGAAGAATTAACATCATTAAAATGTCCATACTACCCAAAGCAATCTACATATTCAATGCAATCCCAATTAAAATACCAATGACAGACTTCACAGAAATAGAAAAAATACTTCAAAAATTTATATGGAGCCAAAAACGCCCACGAATAGCCACCACAATCTTGAGAAAGAAGAACAAGGTAGGAGGAATCACAATACCGACTTCAAACAATACTACAAGGCTACTGTCATCAAAACAGCATGGTACTGGCATAAGAATAGACATATAGATCAAAGGAACAGAATAGAGAGCCCAGAAATTAACCCAGGACTCTATGGTCAACTAATATTTGACAAAGAGGGAAGGAACATCAAATGGAGTAAAAACAGTCTCTTCAACAAATGGTGCTGGGAGAACTGGACAGTAACATGCAAAAAGATAAAACTAGACCACCAACTTACACCATACACCAAAATAAACTCAAGATGGATAAAGGATTTAAACAAAAGCAGTGCCACCATAAAAGTCCTGGAGAAAAATATAGGCAGTAAACTTTTGGATATCCTACGCAAAAATATGTTTACTGATACTTCACCAAGGGCAAAGGAAATCAAAGAACGAATCAACAAATGGGACTATATCAAATTGAAAAGTTTCTGTTCAGCTAAAGAATATATCAGCAAAATTCAAAGGGAACCAACTGTATGAGAAAACATAATTGCCAATGATACCTCAGAAAAAGGTCTGATCTCCAAAATATATAAAGAACTAATGCAACTCAACACCAGGGAGACAGACAGCCCAATTAAAAAATGGGCAAAGGACCTGAACAGACAACTCACTGAGGAAGATATACAAAGGGCCCAGAGGCATATGAAAGAATGCTCAACATCACTAGTCATCAGAGAGATGCAAATTAAAACCACAATAAGATACCACATCACACCTGTCAGAATGACAATCATCAGCAAATCAACAAACAAGTGTTGGCGAGGATGCGGGGCAAAGGGAACCCTCATACACTGTTGGTGGGAATGTAGGCTGGTGCAGTCACTGTGGAAAACAGTATGGGGTTTCCTTCAAAAACTAAAAATGGAACTGCCTTTTGATCCAGCAATTCCACTATTTGGACTATACCCAAAGAATCCTGAAACACCAATTCATAAGAACCTATGCACACCTATGTTCATAGCGGCACTATTTACAATAGCCAAGTGCTGGAAACAGCCTAAGTGCCCATCAGTGGATGATGATTGGATCAAAAAACTTTGGCACATTTACACAATGGAATTCTATATGGCAGAAAGAAAGAAGGAACTTGTACCCTTTACAACAACATGGATGGAACTGGAGACTATTATGCTTAGTGAAATAAGCCAGTCAGTGAAGGACAAATATCATATGATCTCACCCATTACAGGACAATAATGAGCAAAACTAACAACAAGCAAAAGAGAACCAAGTATATGAATACAAGGAATAGGCCTTCAGTGGTCAAGGAGAAAGGGGTTGGGGGGTGGGGGGAGGCAGAGGCAAGAAAGGGGAGCAGCTTAGACAAGAACCTAGTATAAAGGAACCATGGACATGGACAACAGATGGGATTGACTTTGGGGGGAATGGGTGGGTGGGGAGGGGGACAGAGGGGAGCAAAAAGGGGATGGATGTAATACAACAACAATAAAATTAAAAAAAAAAAAAAAGAATGACATTTCTAAAAAATTCTAGTATGTAAGTGTGTTTAAAATTAAGTGGCTGCTGTCAGTAGGTTGGGTGTCATCTGGCAAACCAAAAGGTCTCAGGTTCAACTCCTAGTCAGGGCACATGCCTTGGATGCGGACCAGGTGCCAGGTTGGGAGTGCAAAAGAGGCAACCAATTGATGTTTCTCTTGCACATCAATTCTGTTTCTCTTGCACATTGATGTTTCTCTTCCTATCTCCCTCCCTTCCCCTCTCTAAAAATAAATATAAATATTTTTAAAAGTGCTTTCATTACGATAGCCATACATTATTATCATAATTTTACAAGTATCTTATCAAAAATACCACTTTAAAAATGTCTTTGAAAACAACAGAAGGGCAAACAAAGTTTCTAAATTCTGCAATTTTAGATTCAATTAATCTTTGAATTATTTGGAATAAGCTTACTTTAAAGAAGTGTGAAGTGACTTAAGAATTTTACTCATTTTATAGCTCCTTAGGGGACCCACAAAAGGGAAATACCTGTTTAATCCTTTCCTGCTACAGGGGAATATCATTAATCCTAGAGCCACTAACATCATTGAAAGGGCTAATGGTAGTTGAGTAAAGAAAGGAAGAAAAAAAAAGTATGGGTCACCAAAAGGGCTGAAGCTGTATCATGATTTTTAAAGGAGCTGTAATTTTAAAAACACTTTCTAGCACATCTCATACATGATTTAATGTATTCTTTGCACAGAAAAGCTAACTATAGCAGTTATTTTTTTCATTACAGGCAAAGAGGTTAACTGTGATAAGAAAAACAGAAGTCTGTTCTTTATGTGAATACATCTGTTTCACAGAACCTAAAATCTCTAATCTCCAATGCATGAAAAAAAACCCTTTACTTAATTTGGCAATCAAAAACCTCACTGCTACTTAACACTTTTAAAATTTTATATCACTTCTTTTTTGGTTTTCTAACAAAACGCTTACAATGACCATTACAAAATATAGGTAAGTCCTTATTCCCTATCTCTGTTCTTATAGTGGATTTGGTGGTTAAAGACTGCAAACTGAATTCTGGCTGTGCCAAGAAGACATCCGGATTAGGAGTCAAAAACCCCTGGGCTTGAATCTCAGATCTGCCATGGATGCCTTGACCTTGGGCAATCACAAGATTTTTCTGATCCCTCTGGTTCTCCACTGCCTGTCTGTGCAATGATTATGATGAGGATTGGGTGAGATAATTTACGTATGTTATGAATAATATTTCTGTATGAAATAGTAAACAAAAAATAATAATATACAAAAGGCTAGTAACATAAAACGAAAAATACACACAGACGCTCCACAGGAAGATGAACAAGGCTAAAGTGTACAAAAGGGTTTACTAAGTTTTCCTATAAACAAAATTCTCATCTCCAACTTCAAGTCATCTTTACTTTTTAATTTTTCCCCTCAAGTTCTCTTTAGTTTCTAAATGACTCAAGGATCCTTTACTCAAGATTATGCAGATCCAATCCATTCTTTGAATTAAAGCTCAAATACTATCTCCTCCCTGACACTGGTGTACAGCGAGCATCTTTTTCTAACCTCCTAAAACATTATTCACATCACAAATCTTATTTCTATTAACAAGACTCTTGCATTTTAGAGGTTTCCTATGTATCAAGTTTGTCTCCTGGCCTAAATAGATTCAACACAGTGAGAATGAAAGAACCATGGGTTACACCTACTGTTTCCTATTTAACAACTAAGCACTCAGTAGGCAAACAAGGTATCAACTGAATTAAAACCAAAATAATGCAGTTCTGCTCTATGTTACCAAAGTTACAAAAGAAATTACTATTCAAATGGATTACCTTCTCTTATTCAAACTGCAAGTTTGACCCAAAAACCTAGTGGGTTTCCAAATAAGAGAAAAAGCGACTATCAGAAGATACATTAAATATAAAATTACCGTAATTTTACCTGCAAAGAAAACAGCAACAACCCTCTATGGAATGATGAAAAGGAACTCAAACTTTTTACCCTTTATTTTTAGACTCTTTCAGAAAAGATTAGACCGATGATGTCATTAATTAAATGAGTCAGCTTATAAACAAAATTTTATTCACAAGTCATCATTTAATTTGCTTAAACTTTAAATTTGGAACAAACTATTAGTCTCATATAAACCCTAACTGCTATGCTATCCACTAACAGATAAAGGGAATAAAAAGTAAATATACTTACCAAGAACAATATACACTTGCAGTTTGGAGCTGCTGTGTAAGGTAAGTCGTACAAAGAACAAATGCTGTGTTATCCTGACCCTCGGATTCCAGATTACATATGATGTCTAGTATTTCCTTGCAGTCAACCTTCGCAATCTAACAAAAATGAGATGACTAAGTCAAAAAGAAAATGGTGACTTTCCCATACATTGTTATATAATGTAAGCTTCTTTCTATCTTCGATAATTGATGAAGAGAGATAAAATTTTCTTCCATGACCTAATGGCTGAGTCTTATGGAATGAAATATTTTATATAAGAAAATATTAAACAGAAAAGAGAGTAAGAAGTTCCACTGCAGTTCTAATACAGATAAAAACATTTTAGTACAGTTTTTTTTTTAAATTATCAACATTACTACTCAATAACTGAGTCAAATTATGTAGATTAACTTAAGGTTATTTTCAGCTAAAGTACCATGACTTTTCCCCCACTGTTTTCTCCCTCTCATTCTTTTTCAATTTTATTCAAGCCACTTAAGTATAGGTAGAAAAATAAAGGGCTTACCCTTGCTGCCAGTAGGTCTAAAAGAAGACAACTGAGACACTGTTTTAAATATAAATGCTGTATTAACATATTATTTTCTCACATAAATAAGGAAAAAAATCTCATGGAAGAGTTTTTTAAGCAACTGCAACACGTAAGAAATATTTCTTTTCCATTTGCACTATTTGAGAATCTTTAAAAAAAGGCCTCTGAGCAAATCAGAATTTTCTGGTGCTTTTTTCATACCGGTAAAACAGGAGAATAAAAAGAAAAAAACAAAGAAAACAAACAAACAAAAAACAGGAGAATAGAACCTTTAAAGACCCCTTCTCATTCTCTATTTTATCATCCCTGCCCTGTCTTAATAAACTGAATGTAAAGAATATAATCTATTTCGTGATGGTTTCAGCATTATAAATGTCGATAATCCCAGGCATGAAAAATATAAAACAATGATTATCAAAACACATAGGTGTGTATAAGGGCAAATGAAGTATACAGAGTTTAGCTCATCTCTTACCGGGTGCTGTGCGGTTCTAACTGATGGTTCTTTCTAAGTCTCTAATTTTAGTCATACCCTCAAGTAGGCACCATGAGGCTTCTTTAAAAACTTAGCTCAAATGACATTTTCTCATAGAATCCTTCTCTAAAAACACCCTAGAATCCCTGTCAAAAACTCTTTCAATTTCCTCCTTTGTAGAATTTATCATGACTGTAGTTCAATCATCAGTTGAAGAACGTATTAGCATCTGTCTTCTCTACTGGAATTAAAAATTAGGTGAGGGGCTATGTGCATTTTGTTAAAAACTCAGCACTTGTAAGTGTCTGGAACACATAAGACACTCAGTAAATAGGTGCTGAATAAATTAATCAAGTTTTATCAAGGGAAAAGGCTCATGTTTACAATTTACAAACGGAACCTTATCCAATTCTGTGTTTTCCAATCTTTTCAAGGATAAACAATGACTAATAAGCAGTATCCTGTGTGGTTAAAAGCAATTATTCTAGAACAAGGTATATTCTCTTCCCACTATAGTTCTGTGCTCCTTGATAAGTTACATTCACTCCTCAATAACTTACTCAGTTTCCACATTGGTAAAATGGGAATAACAGAACCTCTCTCAGTTACTGAAAAAATTAAGTTTTGTACAACATGATGATTACAATAAATATTGTACTGCATATTTGAAGTTGCTGAGATCTTAAAAGTTCTCGTCACAAGGAAAAAAACTATGTATGGTGACAGATGTTAAGTAGACTTATTGTGGTGATCATTTTGCAATATATAAAAATAACGAATCATTATATTGTACACCTGAAACTTAAAAGTTACAGTTAACAGCCCTGGCTGGTAGCACAATGGATAAGGTGCTGGCCTGTGAACCCAAAGGTTGCAGGTTCGATTCCCCAGCCCGGGCACATAACCAGGTTGCAAACCAGGTCTCCAGTCAGGTCTGTGGCTGGAGGCAGGTGAAATGCAACCATACATTGATGTCTCTCTCCCTCTCTGCCTCTCTCCCTTCCCCTCTCTCTAAAAATAATGAAATAAAATCTTAAAAAAAAAAAGTTACAGTTAAGTCTTTTTAAAAAAGATATTTTAAAGGGGGATGGGCAAATATGGAGCACTTTAAAAGTGCTATTAAAAATTGTTTTTCATAAAATATATAAATTTTTAAAGGGGGGAGAAAGTGAACCTTAAGAGTTCTAGAAAGCATTTCAAAAGATAATTCTCAGATACAAGATCATTCAATGTAAATCTATATTTAACAAGTATTGAGAGGCAGAGTTAAGTTGTTAAAGCCTAAAATATAATTAAAGTTAAATATAGTTCATGGGGGAATATACATTATGAAGATAAAATTTCACTGATGTCCTGAACAACCATATCCTCATCCATAAATGAATTTTAAAAAAAGGTCGAAACAGGTGAAAGGCAACCATACACTGGTGCCTCTCTCTCTCTCTCTCTCTCTCCCCCTTCCCCCCTCTCTAAAAATAATAAATAAATAATAAAATCTTAAAAAAACTAAAACAACAACAAAAAAAGAAGGGTCATTTAGAGAGGAAATGTCCACCACAGGGTCACTTAATACTGCATGAACTGAAGTACCAGAATGAGAATTCCAGAGCACATGAAAACATCTGTTTCAGAGTTAACACTACCTACTTCGCCTGTTACGTTAAATAAAGCTCCTGTGAAAAATTAAGAATTCTAAAATTCGATTTAGGCTGCAATGTACATCTCCAAGCTGAGGAATCGCACGAGAAATTCTCTAAGCCAGATATACAAATTAGAGTAAAAATAACATATGATTGTATTTCTAGAACATTTTTTATTCAAGTCATGTTTATTGTATTATATTATTTTATCAACATGATAAATCTGTAAGAGCAGAAAGGCAGGCAACATTATTTCTAAATAACAATCTAAAAAATAAGACTATGAAGAGACAGTGTCTTGTCTCAAGTCTATTGTAGCAAATAACTAAAAAAGAAAACAAAATATAAAACTAATCTCATTTTATTCCTAGAGGGAAGCCCTTACATTTCAAAAAGGTATATTCCAGAGATATGAGGTCAGTCCAGAAAGTATTCAGCTATGTAATATGAAAAAAGACACACTTATTAAGAAGATACAAGATAAAAGAAACATCCTCAGTTCCCTTCAAAGTAGGCACCTTGGGACCTCACACAATTCTAGCGCCTCTTCCACAGTTCAAAACACCAGAACTTGAGACCAAGGTAGAGGTGTAGGAAGACAGACACACATCTCCCTCACAATGAAGAATTCACATCTACCTCAAAACTAAATAAAAACAACCAGAAGTTCCAGAAAATTGAACCATGTGGAAGTACAACAAATAAAATAAAAAAGAAATACTCGGCCAGACAAGTAGGAGGGGTGAGGTGAGCTGGAGAGTGGCTACCACAACAGTGAAAAGCGGCGACAAGCAACAAATGGTGAAAAATGTAGTCACATACTTAAACTTGGGAAGCGATCCCAGCCCCAGACCAGTCCCCACAGCTCACGGTTCTCACATGGAAAAATAGAGCCGACAGCAGTGCAGGGGCTGAGGCTGCAGCAAAAAAACCCTCAGGGTCCCAGCCATAGACCTAACTGCACAGTTCACAATTCTGGCACCAGAGAAAAACAGACCCACATTGCTTCTGACTGTGAAAACCAGTAGGGGTGGAAGAAGAAACTGCCAGTCTCTCAGAAGACTCTGTTTATTTAGAGACCCCCATGGTCCAAGAACGTCTACAAAACCACCCACTCTAGGAACCATGGCCAGGGCAATAGTCAGAGAGGTGTGAGTCTGATACAGGAAGCAGAAGAAGTGCCTGGAAAAGGGGTGAGGGCTGAAAAAGCGGCACTACTCCCTCTTAAGACTCTCTTCCCACATATAGCACCAATGTGGTGAAACAGGTCGCCCCTCAACAACAAATACCTAAGGCTCCTCCCCTTATAATTAAACAGGTGTGACAGCTCTACCTAAGACACAGGCAAATGTTAAGAGACTGTCAAGTTGAGGAGACAGAGAAGTATAGCCCAAAAGAACGACAAGGATAGCCAACCTAACAGATACAGAGTTCAAAACACTGATGATAAAGATGTTCACACACTTGACAGATATCTTTGAGTATGGCAAACACAAAAGGGAAGAACTGAAGGCTAGGCTAGGTGAAACAAAGGACAATACAAAACCTATGGTGAAGGGAAGAAAATCAGGTTCAAACCAGTAATTTGGAACATAAGGGTGAAATAAATAGTCAACCATTATAGAATGAAGAAAAATTTGAAAACAAATGAGGAGGTTTAGTAATCTCTGAGACAGCTTTAAATGTACCAACATCCAAATCATAGGAGTGCCAAAAGCAGAAGAGAAAGAGCAAGAAATTGAAAACGTATGTGAAAAAATAATGAAAGAAAATTCCCCAAATTTGGCGAAGGAAATAGACATACAGGTCCAGGAAGCAGAGTTCTAAACAAGCTAGACCCAAAGAGGACCACACCAAGACACATCATAATTAAAATGCTCACAATTAAAGACAAAGATAAAATTTTTAAATCAGCAAGAGAAGAGTGTTACCTAAAAAGGGGTTCCTACAAGACTATCAGCTGCTTTCTCTAAAGAAACTTTGCAGGCAAGAAAGACTTGGCAAGAAGTATTCAAAGTGATGAAAAACAAGGACCTACAACCAAAACTACTCTATCCAGCAAAGCTATCACTTAGAATGAAAGGACAAATATAGTGCTTCACAGACAAGGTAAAGATAAAGGAGCACATCTTCACCAAGCCATTACATGAAATGTTAAAGGGATTTATTTCAGAAAAATGATCAAAATGATAAACATTAAAATGACAACAAACTCATAACTATCAATAGCAAAATCTCTTTTTAAAAACCCCAAAAAACAAACTAAACAGACAACCAGAGTGGAAACAGAATCATAGCTGTGAAGAGCATTTGGAGGGGGGTCAGCTAAGAGGGGGAAGGGGAAGAAAGGATAAATGGTGCAGTGATTAAGAAGCATAGTTGGCACCCTGGCTGGTGGCACAGTGGATAGGTGTCAGCCAACGAACCCAAAGGTCGCTGGTTCGATTCCCAGCCAGGGCACATAACCAGGTTGCAAGCCAGGTCTCCAGACAGGTCTGTGGCTGGAGGCAGGTGAAAGGCAACCATACATTGATGTCTCTCTCCCTCTCTCTCTTCCCCTCTCCCTAAAAATAATAAATAAAATCTTAACAAAAAAAAAAAAAAAAAGCAGCACAGTTGGTGGGTGCAGAATAGACAGGGAGATATTAAGAGCACAGGAAAAAGACAAAGAACTTACATGCATGACCCATGGACATGAACTAAGTGGGGTGGGATTGCTGAAGAGTGGGGGCATACTGGAGGGAGGTGAGCAAAGGGAAAAGAAATTGGGGTAACTGAAACAGCATAATCAATTTAGAAAATGTAATAAAAATTTTAATAAAATACACACACACACACACACACACACACACACTACTCTGCAAAATCCTTTGTTGGAATTGCCATCAGCTCTCCCATGGTATTTTCCTGGATCTTACCAATGGTCTCAAATCCCCTCCCTTTCACAAAGGTGATTTTAGTTTTGGGAAAAGCCAGGTGTCACAGGGCACCAAATCTGGGCTGCAGTGGTTACCTGGGCGATTAGATGTTTCACCAACAAATTCTGCATAAAACCTGATGCAAGAGCAGGCACACTGTTGTGATGGAGTTGCCAATCACCAGTTGCCCATACCTGAGACCATTTTCATTGTATTGTATCTCACAACCAAGAAAGAACATTGAAGTAGTATTTTTATTTTCTTTCTTTCTCTTCCTCCCCCTTTTTTCAGTACCCCTTATTAACTGTTTGGCCTGAAGGGGTATACCTGTGATGGACAACACCTTCTCAATCAAAAAACACAGTTGCCCTAGCTGGTGGCTCAATGGGTAAGGTGCCAGCCTGTGAACCCAAAGGTCGCTGGTTTGATTCCCAGCCAAGGCACGTGGCCAGGTCTCCAGCCAGGTCCATAGCTGGAGGCAGGAGAAACGCAACCATACATTGATGTTTCTCTTCCTCTCTGATTCACTTTCTTCCCTTCCCTCTGGAAATAATAAAATCTTTAGGTGGGGGGAAAAAACCCACAGTTAACATGGTCTTGATCTTGCAGAAACTTTGCAGCACCTTCTTTGGGTTTAGAGAACCAGGCAACTTCTACTGGGACAACAGGGCCTTCATTTCCAGATCACAGCTGGAAGACACATGATTCATTTCCAGTTACAACCTTCTTGAGAAAATCTGGTTCATTGGTAGCAGTTTGAATCAAGTCATTAGCAACTAACTGTAGCACAATGTTCCTTCTGCTCTGGTAGCAGAAGCTACGGAAAGAATTTTGCCATGAAACATTTCATGTCAAGATCCTACATCAAACTCTTAAATGCAGTGATTTTTGGAACCCTCAACTCAGCTTCTAGTTCTCCCACTGTCAGCGCCAGACTTTGTTGAATGCAGCCCATACATATTCAACATTTTCTGGTGTTTTGTTTGCTGCAGGCCTTACAGAACGTGAATCACTTTCAACAGATTCTCAACCATCTTTGAAGTGTTTGTGCCACTTTTATTTGTGCTGTACTCAATGCCTTGCTGCTGAAAGCCTTCTGAATCCTCTAATAACTTCCATGGAGGAATGTTCAAGCTTCACACAAAATTTGACACAGGTTCACTGCTCTATTTGCTCAGTCATTTCGAATGAGACAGCCACACAGTAAACATGCTGACTCAACGGCGCCAACCACAACCACTAACTAGTACAGTGACATCATCATTATTCACACATGTGCATTCCAGTCCACTGTATTTTGTCTATACACACTAACTGTACAGCATGTCTACCTGCAAATATGTACCTATTTTAAAGAAGGGAAGGACTATATTGGTTGTATATTTCTTCTTTTACCCTAATGTCCATTACTAGATGTAAACAAACATTTTTGTAATTTATCTTTTTAAGATTTATATACAAGATCCCTATATATGCAAATATAGTTATCCATCTTCCTTTTCAATATAGATGCCTTTTATTTCTTACCTTAACTAATTGCCATGGCTAAAATTTCCAAATAGGAGTAGCAAGAACAATCGTTCTTGTTTTGTCACTTCCTGATCTTAGGGGAAAACCAGTCTTTCATCATTAAATATGTCAACTGTTGGTTTTCACAGATCCCCTTTGTCAGGCTGAGGAAGTTCCCTACCACTCCTAATTTGTTGAGTTTTTATATGAAAGGGCTTAGGATCTTGTCAAATGTCTTTTCTGCTTCTCTTGTGGTGAGCATGTGGCTTTTATCTTTTCCTCTATTAAACTTGGTGTATTATATTGATTGATTTAAACCAACCTTATATTCCTGAGTAAACCCTACTTGGTCGAGGCATATATTCCTTCCCCCCACCTCCAATGTATGGTTACCTTTCACCTGCCTCCAGCCACAGACCTGGCTGGACACCTGGTTTGCAACCTCATTACATGCCCTGGCTGGGGAATTGAACCAGCGACCTCTGGGTTCGCAGGCTGGCACCTTAGCCACTGTGCCACCAGCCAGGGCCGGCATATATTCCTTTTTATATGTTGCTAGACTTATGTTTTTTGTTGTTGTTGTTGAGGATTTTTGCAACCATATTCATTAGGGATACTGGTCTGTAACTTTCTTTCTTGTGATGTCTTTGGTTTTGGCTATCAGGATAATAATGGTCTCATAGCATGAATTTGGAAGTATTGCCTTTTCTATTTTTGTGGGAGACTTTGTAAAGGACTGGTATAAATTTTTCTGTGTATGTCCACCAGTAAAGCCACATGGGTGTAGGCTTTTCTTTGTGATTAAGTTTTAAAATCACCAATTCAATCTATTTATTAGTCATGGGTATATTTAGGTTTTCTATTTCTTTGTTTCAGTAGTTTGTATCATGCTAAAAATTTGTCTATTTCATTTAAGTAATCCTAATTTTTTTGGCATGAATTCTCCATAGCATTCCCTTATAATTCTTTTTATTCTTGTAATGTTGTAATGATGTTCTTTCATTTCTAATTTTAGTGATTTGAGTATTCCCTTTTTCAGTAAACTGTTAATCGATTTTGATCTTTTCAAAGAACCAACTTTATTACTATTCTCTACTGATTTTGTATTCTCTCTCTCATTTACTTACACTCTATATGTATCATCTCCTGCTTGCTTTGGGTTTAGTTTCCTCTTCTTTACCTAGTTTTTTAAGGCAGATGTTTATGTTATCGATATGAAATCCTTTTATTTTTTGAGGTTGACATTTTACAAGTATAAATTTCCCTCTAAGCACTGCTTTAGTTGTATCTCTTAAGTTTTGATATGCATTTCATCATTCATCTGAATGTATTCTCTAATTTCTTGTTCTTTCTTTCTTGATCCACTGCTTATATGAGGTATTTAATTTTCACATATTTGTGCATTCCCCAAATTTATTTGTTATTGATTTCTAATGTCATTCCATTGTGACTGAAGAACATATTTTGTATGACTTGACTCCTTTTAAATTTATCAGGATTTGTTTTGTGGCCTGATATATGATCTATCCTACAGAATGCTCCATATGCATTTGAGAAGAATGTATATTCTATTGCTATCGATGTTCTATAAATGCCTGCTAGGTCTCATTTAAAATCTGCTGTTGAGTATCTCTAGTCAATTAATCTCTAATTATTATTTCCACTCCATAATTTCAATTTGGTTCTTCTTCTTTTAATCCTTGTCAGAGGGTACAATCATTGATTTTAGAGAGAAGGGGAGAAAAAGAGGGGAAAGAAACATCAGTGTGAGAGAGAAACATCAATCAGTTGCCTCTTATATGTACTCTGACCAGGAACTGAACCCTCGACCTTTTGGTTATGGAATGACACTCTAACCAAATGAAACCACACCAACCAGGTCTCAATTTGGTTTCTTTTTCTTTTCTTTTCTTACAATTTCCATTTCTTTGCTATTATTCTCTACTTGCTCATTGTGCTCATACTTTAATCACTTATTATGTATTTCCATCACTGGTTCTTTTACCATACAGCTCATCTTCATTATTTGTTCCACATTTACAAATTAATCTACTTGCTAAAATTTCTTTTTAACCTCAAAATTCAACACTCAAGATGCTTTCATAGTCATTCATGAACATGCACAAAGTGGCAAAAAATTGAGCCCCCTATTTATGTATATATTCTCAGCTAAGGTCACACAAGGTGATACTCTTCTTGTTTCAGTTCTCATAGTGTAACAAGTCTTTTTCATGTCCTATTAAGTGTCACTTTTTGCATTTTTGTGCCTTTTACTGGTGACTTCAACTGTTTAAAAAGCCCCCAACGTAGTACTAAAGTTGTACCTAGTGCTTCTAAGTGCAAGAGGCTATGATGTGCCTTATAAAGAAAATACATATGTTAAATAAGCTTCATTCATGCATAGTGCTGTTGGCTGTCAGGTCAATGTTAATGAATCAACAGTATGTATTAAATAAGGTGCCTTTACACAGAAACACACATAAAACAGTCATGATCAGTTAACAAAAATGTTGTGACAAGAGACTTACAGAAATCTAACCTTCTATATCTCCTAGGAGTAATAATTTCTACATTTGCTAATTCAGTGTTTGCAGTGACTACATAGAAAGCACATAACTATCATGAATGACAAGAATTCACTGTATTTGTAATAGGTGATTCAAAGTTCTTGTCTAGGAAATCCAACATCTGGGTGCCCTTAGGAATAGTTTCTATGGGCTGCTTTTTTACCCTGCGTATGGGCTATCATTTTTCTTTACATAAGTGGATATTTTTAAAATAATATATTGTGGAAACTCTGGAGATTCCTTCACGTCTTAAGGGTTTGTTACTGTTGCTATTTAGCGACTTTTCTGGAATAATTTTGTAAAGTCTGTTTTCTTTGTCATGCGTAGTCACTATTAAGTCTTTGATCAGTTTGCTTAATGGACAGCTATCTATTCAACATAATCAAGAGATATGTTTAAATGCCTTGAACAAGTAGGTCTCTCTACTTTTGCCAAGCTACTCTCTCTGGGCTTGTGTTGGGACAGGCTTTCAATTTCAGTAGGCAGTTTACAACTCTGGCTTGCCATTCATCTCCTACTTATGCAGAGCCTCAAGGTAACCAGCAGTGAGGGAGTAAGGCCTTCTCAAGTCATTCCTTGGTAGACACACAGTCTTGTACATGCACATTATGTTCCAAGGTCCAAGGACCATATCAGAGGTTTTCAAAGTTCCTTACGGCCATCCCATTTTCCAGTTTTTCTTCTTAATATTTTGGCCAATCTCTTAGCTTGACTATAAGTGCCTTTTCAGACAACTGTCACATTGATCAATTATCATTGATTGAATGGAACTCTTTAGAAAGTTGCCAGATAGGTCAAATGGTGACAATTCTCTGAGGATGAACTTTTTGAGAATTCCAAAACCATACTATTTCCTTGGGTGGTTGCTAGGTTGCTGGGTTTTACAGCTACCATAGTTTCAAGGTTGTTTATAAGGTTACTATGAAGCTGGGATGGGGAAGACAGGAAGAAGGAAAAGTTAAAACACCAAGCATGCTGTTCTTACTGAAATTCATCTTTTTGTCTTGAATAAACATTTTTGGAATTGTGATAGCCATTAAGTAATTTAAAGAGTTCTTAAAAAGTTAGTATCATCCACTCTGATTTCAAATGCTGATGACTTGGAACTCAGTTCCAGTTCAGACCTCTCCCCTAAGGCTCACACTGTGTGACTATTATCTGCTGCTCCTCCTGTGTGTTGTTCATCTTTGTATCCCCAGTGCCTAGGAAAATCTTCCAATGAATATACGAGTATGGTTAAATGACTGAAAGGCATGTCTGTATTTCTTATAGTAACATGTGAATCTCAAATTATCTCAAAATAAAATGTCTAATTTTATAATAATAAAGAATCACCTTGGATATTGTAAATAATGAACTGTGGGGACAAGAATAGATGTAATCAGAAGACTTTTATAATAATTAGTCAACTGGCATTAACACAGGGTGGGTAGAGGAAGCGTATTTGTCTTTTTAAGTTATTTTCATATTTAGGCTATCAAGGTAAACTAGTATTCTGGCCAATGTCATTACTAGATCATTTTCAATATAGTATTTTCCATCTAGAATAGTGGTTTTAATCATATTTTTCTGGTCCATTCTGAGGTATAATGCAAACAATTGGTCCCTAATAATAATTTAAAAACTGAAACCAGTAAATGTCTTTTCAAAAAGCATCAAAGTGGATTTAACATTATCCATAGCACAGATTACTCTCACTTGCATCCATTAGTAGGAGAAATGTGGGATTTATAGTTAGCAAGCCTACATTAATGCACACCACTATGTCTATCTTAGGGAGAATCATCTCTGTTTAAGTTCACAGACATCACCTGGAAAAAGGCTTCTAAAAATCTGGCTTCTTTTAAACTGTACCATTATCATAGATTATTACTATGTTGAATGGTCATGTGCAGGTTTCTTAAAAGAAATGGTCACTGATG
Source organism: Noctilio leporinus (assembly GCA_004026585.1). Classification (NCBI taxonomy): domain Eukaryota; kingdom Metazoa; phylum Chordata; class Mammalia; order Chiroptera; family Noctilionidae; genus Noctilio; species Noctilio leporinus. The sequence continues at coordinate 66,452 of PVIW01006782.1, read as the reverse complement.
CTTTTAATTAATTCCCAGAATAGCGTGCATCTGAGAGAAGTCTGAAATGTCCTACCGGATTTTTAAAAATAATGTTCCTGACTCTCCAGTGTAATCATACATCAACCAAAACACCCACATATAACCCATGAAAGTGAGACTAGAAGTGAGATCCAAATACATACTCAGTCATGGGAAGATGTCTCTTCAAAGTTATTTTTTTTAATTCTGCTTTAGGAGATAAAATATTTAAATAGGCGACTTTCTTCAGAAAATCTTTTTACCTTTCTTTAGTGTATTTTTCAATTATAAATCTCATTCCCTATATGATCATTAACAATAAAGCAAAATTATTCAGATTTTAATTACACACTATTACTATTCCTTGTTCCAGGTACATCCTAATCTTGTTTCTTATTTAAAATACAGCTGGAATTTTTATGTTCTTGTTTACTTTTTCTTCTATTCCCAAACTGAATTCCCAATAGGTCCTGTTTAAATGTATTTGGTGTGTTTATCACGTATACCTAGTGACTGTTTCAATTCCCAACAGTGTTAAGTTAGACTGGTGAGAGGTCCTGTTTGTCTTTTCCCTTCCCCATCAAGGGAAGAAACCAGCCTCTGCTACTGCATCCATCCATAACCACATTAAGCACGGAAGGTGTAGTTCATTTGGGGACCAAGGCTGAAACAGACCTCTATTTTAAACCGTGTCAAGAACTCTGCTGACAGATTTCTTGGCTTTTCATAATAATGTTAAGAGCTTCATGTTTAAAACATTCACTAGCCTTCATATTATATTGTGGAAAGCTTTATCTTTGCAGGAATTTCCTCTTTCAGTAGTGGGGAAAAATTACATATATATGAGAAACATTCACTTGGGATACTGCACCATGGCCAAGTCTATAACTTTCATTAAAATATTTTCATGCTGTAAAATTAACAGCAATGTCATCTAAATAAAGTATTTACAAACTAGAGTTTGAGGGTTCCATTGAGTTCTGAATTTGGGTTTCTGAATTTTGGCTTTCAAGCTGACCTTGTCAATTATTCTTAATTGTACGTGTCTGGCTAAATCTTCCCCAGCAGAGGTTTCCCATTACACACACCTATTACTGTGATACCCACAGGTGCCAACATACAAGTACTTGTATTCCCCGCTGTTGCTCAAGTTAATGACTCTTCTGAACTCGGCTGAAGAAGATAGGAAAATATGTGTATAACTCTTTTATCTTAGAACGTATGCTGATTTTATGTTAGTGAACATCTAGTGATTCATTAGTACTTTTCCAAAGCAAGTTTTAAAGATTCTCTTTCATTCTGTTGCCATTTTCAAAAGAAAGCATCACTGGATAAGAGACTAATTATGGTAATACCAATACTTTTAAAAATAATTATATGATGTACGCTAAATTTTTTTTGCATTGATTTAATAAATTGATCCCTATCATAAAATATTTTAACTCACACCTTACATATAAACTCATAAATATGAATAGAATGATGTACCACCAAGATGTTTCCTATTAGAACTTGACTCACCAATGCTTACCAAGTGAAAATAAGTTGTACGGTGGAAAGAGGGCTGTGGCCAGGGAGTCAGGTAATCTGCATTCTCATATGGGCTTGGACATCAGTTGAATGCAGGTAGGGCCTTGGAAGTATTACCATCTTGGCTTAAGTTTCTTTTCTTTTCTTTTTTTTTAATTTAAAAATTTTTAAAAAGTTTTTTTAAAGATTTTATTTATTATTGTTTACAGAGACAGGAAGGGAGAAAGGCAGAGAGGGAGAGGGACATCAGTGTGTGGTTGCCTTTCACCTGCCTCCAGCCACAAACCTGGCTGGAAACCTAGCTTGCCCTGGCTGGGGAATTGAACTAGCGACTTTTGGGTTCGCAGGCTGGCACCCTATCCACTGTGCCATGGCCTAAGCTTCTTTCCAAACCACTGTTTCAGTCATTTCACTTCCTACCTCCAAACCCTTCCAAACATCCACTGCATCAAATCTAAGCTATAATGCCCTGGATTTTCAGAGGCCTTCCTTTTCCCCACCCAATAGATCTTTCTCGTGAGACCTCAACACTCACTCTCTGCCCCAGGCAAGGTGTTCTCTAGGGCAGAGGTTCCCGACCCCCAAGCTGTAAACTAATACTGGTCCATAGCCCTTAGGAATCAGGCCACTGAGCTGGAGGTGAGGAGGCATTACTACCTGAGCTCCATCTCCTGTTTCCTTCCCTTTCTTACCCACTCTGGTCTGTGGAAAAATGGTCTTCCACAAAACCAGTCCCTGGTGCAAAAAACGTTGGGGACCACTGTTCTGGAGCATTCCAGCAAAGAACACATTCATTTTGTCTATGACCACAATCAGTTATCCCCAAACCATTCTTTCTACCCTTCCAAACCCCATCATTATTTCAAGGTCCAACTCAAGGATTAATTTTTATGCAATCTTTTATTCCAGACAACAAAGAGATTCTCTACACTTCTGAATTTAGGGGCATTATCACATGTCTTAGCATTTATCTTCCTATACTTGCTTCTGACAACCAAACTAAGCCATACATACTTTCTGAATTTGTCAAAGCTTAATACAATGCTAGAAATAATACAGGTTTTAAATAAACAAAGGCTGAGAAATTTAAGAAAAAGTTATAGAATGAAGAGGAATCAAGTCCAAGGTCTAACATTTTTGGTTCTTCTGAAATCTTGATGCTAAGAATAATCATTACTACCTATTACCCTAATTAAGTTTCCCAAACACAAAATACTGCAGCTGTTATTACAAGCAAGCAGCCTCCCATCTCAATACCCTTTCCAACATGGCAAATGCATAAATTAGCATACAGGCTTGTAGTTAGTCCCTATGAGTGCCTATTATGTGGCTAAATACTATTCTAGAATGTGGGGATACAACAGTGAACAAACCTGTCTATTTACAAGGACTTCAATCTAGCAGGAGGAAATAGAGAATAACCAAATATGATGTCTAGAAGTAGTTATACCATAAATTAAAAACAAACAAACAAAACAACCAACAGACCTGGCTGGTGTGGCTCAGTGGATTGAGTGCCATCCTGCAAACCTAAAGGTCACTGGTTCAATTTCCAGTCCGGGCACATGCCTGGGATGCAGGCCAAGTACCCAGTTGGGAGTGTGCAAGAGGCACCCAATCAATGTATCTTTCACACATCAATGTTTCTTTCCCTCTCTTTCTCTTTCCTGTCTCTCTAAAAATGGTGTTTTGTTTTTTTTTAAACAGGTAGGTAAGGGGACAAAGAGCGATGGGGCCAATTTAGTTGATTTAGATTTTTCCATATAATGGCTCTGGCAGTGCTCAGTAGTTTCTAACTTCATTTGAAACTGTTTTGTTCGATTGTATTAGGCCAACTGTCATATCAGCATGCACTTTTTTTTTTTAAGATTTATTATTTTTTAGAGAGAGGGGAAGTGAGAGAGGCAGAGAGACATCAAATGTATGGTTGCCTTTCATCTGCCTCCAGCTACAGACCTGGCTGGAGACCTGGCTTGTAACCTGGTTATGTGCCCTGGCTGGGAATCAAATCAGTGACCTCTGGGTTCACAGGCTGTTGCCTTATCCACTGTGCCACCAGCCAGGGCCTCAGCGTGCATTTTTAAAAAATTTATCCAAGTTGCTGAATTTTTGTGCAGCCACTGTGGTATTGAAGATAGAGGAAGATAAACAAATTTTCAGCATGTTATGCTTTATTGTTTCAAGAAAGATAAAAATGCAACTGAAACACACAAAATGATTTGTTCAGTGTACGGAGAAGGTGCTTTGACTATCAAAAATGGTTTGTTAAGTTTCTTGGTACTGTTGACATTTTGGCCAAATGATTCTTTGCCGTGGGGCTGTCTTATGCATTGGGAGGTGTTTAGCAGCACCCCTGGCCTCTGTCACTAGAAGCCAATAGCGGGAGATAAGCCACATGTTCAAAATACGTAAATCAATAAAGTTACTAGTGAAAATGAAAAATGGGTCTTTTATAATAACAATGGCAAATACCTACTGAAGAAAACAGGGCAGGGTAAAGTAGGGGATGTTATTTTAGACAGACAGTAAGAAAGACCTCTCTGATATGGCAAGGAGAAATGTAAGGGAATGAACCATCCAAATTATCTTGTGGAAGAGCATTCCAGACAAAGGAAATAGTAAATATAAAGCTCTCAGGCAGGGAACTGTTTGTCCTGTTCAAAGAGCAGCATAAGCCCTGGCTGGTGGCTCAGTGGATAAGGCACCAGCCTGCAAACCCAAAGGTTATTAGTTGAATACCCAGCCAGGGCACATAACCAGGTTGCAAGCCAGGTCTCCAGCCAAGTCCCCAGCTGGAGGAAGGTGAAAGACAACCATACACTGATGCTTCTCTCCCTTTCTTCCTCCCTCCCTGCCCTTCTAAAATTAATTTAAGTAAAATATTTTTCTAAAAATAGGGTCAGAGCTGGTTATAGGAGTAGGCAGGGGCCCTGTCTCATAGAATAGAGACTTCTGGATTTATTTATTTATTGATTGATTGATTTATTCTTAAAATATGGAAAGATGGCCCTGGCTGGTAGTACAGTGGTTAAGGTGCAGGCCTGCGAACCCAAAGGTCGCAGGTTCGATTCCCCAGCCAGGACACATGACCAGGTCTCCAGTCAGGTCTGTGGCTGGAGGCAGGTGAAACGCAACCGTACATTGATGTCTCTCTCCCTCTCTGCCTCTCTCCCTTCCCCTCTTTCTGAAAATAATGAAATAAAATCTTCAAAAAAAAAAAATATGGAAAGATGTTGAATGGTTACAACCAAGGCAGTAACATGGCCTGATTAATCAAAGAGATTATTCAGGCTAATTTTTTGAATAAAACATTAGGAGCCAAGGGCACCAATTTGGAGCCTTCTGATTTCATCTCCAATGTCTAAGACTGCACTATATAAACCCTTAAATATATAATATCTAGAACAATATTTATTAACCCCTATCTTTAATACAATAACAAACTCAGACTTAAATCTCAGCATAACCATTTTAAGGTTTGTAACCACATACATACTACTTAACCTGAGTCTAAAGTTTCCTGACTAATAAAATGGAGCTCTCTAACAGCTGTACTGAGGATTAAATGTAGCAATGTATATAAAGCACTTAGCCTAATGCTTAACACCTAGTTAGGACTCAAAAACACAGTGGCTGCTTATTCACTACCCATCCCTCCACCTCCAACATTGAGAATACAGTTGGAATACAAATGACTTCATTCAAAGGAAGTAATAAAAACAAATAACCCCTCCCTTAATATCAGGAATATCAGGAGCTTAGTTATGAACATGTTAAGTCTGAGATGCTATTAGCCATACATACAGTTAGAGAAAGTAATTAGGCTGCTGGATATACAAGTCTGGAGCTCAGAGGAGAGAACTGGGCTGGAAATAAAACATCTGGGATTTAGGTATAATTGGTACTTACCATCATAAGTCTAGATCAGGTCACCAAGGGAATAAGTATAGATATAAAAGAAAGGACATTGAAAAACAAGAGTCCTACAGTATAGGTAGAATTGAGAAACAGGTATAGGTAGAATTAAGAATTGAGAAACAACCAGTCGGGTAGACAGAGAGCTAAGAGTATGGTAGCCTGGAATCAAGTGGAAAAATTGTTAAAGGTTGAAAAGACAAGTCAGATTGATTAAGATGAAAACTGAGAGCTCTTAATTGGACTCAGTGATATGGTAAACTGGCAAGGGTGAATGTCATATTTAAATCTGTTTAAGAAGAAAAATGATAAACAGTAAATTTACACCATTCGTTCAAGAAATTACCCTGAAGGGCCAGGAGAGAAATGGGGTGGTAGCAAAATGTTATCTCAAGATTTGTTTTTTAAAGATGGAAAAAATACCAGCATAAATCCTAGTGAGATGGTTACAGTAGAAGTTGAAACTGATGATGCAAGACAGAAAAGGAGAAAGGCTATAGCATTACCCTTGAGGGGCAAGAGCAGAAGGGATCTGAATACAGAAGTAAAGGGGATTGACCTAAACTGGAATAGATACAGTTTATCCTTAGTAACAGATGAGAAGCTGTGTATGCATAGATGCAGGCAGGTAGATAGATGTCATGGAAGGAGCTTATGGAAATTCTCTTTGAACTGCCTCAATTTCCTCAAGAGATATAGTAAGAAAGTTCGTGAAGAGTGATATGGGACACAAATTATAGTATAGGTTTAGAGAGAGAAAGTATGAAATAGTAATCTAAGAGAGTGGGAGAATGGACTAAAGAAACATAGTGAGCAATTTAAAGTATAATTAGTTGGCAGGTGTTGCTTCAGACAAGTTTGGCATCATTGGTGCAGGTTAAGGTAAAGAGTTTGTGGAAATTTAAGGATAATCAGGCTATTGGTTAGTCAAATAAGTACAATTAAGGGAGTGACCAGCAGAGGAATTGAGGGTGCATGCAGAGAGGGATAATAATGAATGATTAGAAAAACAAAGGAGGGAAATGAGAACACACAGAGGATAAGGGAGAGTGAAGAGGTGATAGATTAATAGATTATTAATTATTTGTCCTGGTGGAATCTTTATATTAAAAGGAGTGAGGTGGAAAAAGAAAGAGCTTCATTTGGAGAGGAGGGTATTTATAGTTGAAACTGTCATCAAATTTTAGGAATTACTAAAGCACAGACCCGATTCCCTGGGATTTTTACATTTAATAAGAAGGTCCAGTGATAGAGGAAAAATGAGAATTTGTATGTCAGATCTGAATGACAGGTAAGGGAAGTAAAGGTAGGAGATAGATTATAGCCTAGGAATTCCTCATTTTCCTCTGTGTTAATTTAACAAAAACTATTAGAAAAAAACTAATTTAAACTTTTCTAAGGAAAATAATAATTCAGGTATAAAAACAAAGAATGCAATCTGACTGATAAAATAGTTTTATAAAAGATTCAATCACTTTATTATTTCCCATAGTATCTGGTTTGTCCTCTTAACCACTGGTCAACATGTACTCATTGGTTCTAAAGTCCTACATTTCTTTGCTTTCAATTCAATGTATAAAAGTAATTTAAGCTAGACTTAAATGCTGTTCTCTTTAATTTATCCCTTGATACCAGTATTAATAATTTTGCATTTCCCAAACATACAAAAATCATTACTTCAAGGAAAAAACCTTTCACATTTAAAGATTTCAAAGCAAATCATTACCCAAACATTCATTTGCATATTCTTCAATTATCTACTTTTCAAATCTACCTTAGCTATATAACTTTACATTCAACCTGTTGAAGATAATACACAATTAAGTTATTTTCAAAAAAAGTTATTTTCCAATAGCCTAAAAATGTCTTGATTTTCATCCTGCTATGCAACAGTTATAATATATTAAAGTTCTCAGTAAATGTGAATGACAACAGCAGTGATTTGTTTTACTCACCTCCTTAATAGCATCTTCATTAGGGAGAACAAAACATAAGCATGTGATATAGGCTTGTTGAAAAGATGACACATTTGAAATTTCTTTAGATTCTGCACATAGTTTTGATAAAGTAGTAGCCTGGGGGATGCAGTTCGATTTCAACAAATGTTTTATTCGCATTTGCAGAAAGAAAGGTCCTTCTTCTGCAATCAATTTATTGACTAGAAAAAAACAAAATATAAAACAATTTGATAGCATGCTACATATGTCAAGGTTATTGAGATAAAAGTTTGATATCTTTTGATGTTTATTTTAGTGAACTAAAAATTCAGTTGATATAACTGGGAAATTGAATCTGGTCTCAATACTCATTTGATAGAGCAGAGAGCAAAATAAAATAATTTTACTAAAGCTTCCCATTGTACTTAGTTTTTTTTTGGAAAACCAAACCTTTTAATAAAGCTACTAACATTTCATCAAAATTTATTATTTGACCTCCTTTTTCACCTTTTGATAAGGGTAGTAAGAAACAGTGAAATGAACTATATATATGCCTAAATACAAGGAAAAGAAGCAAATAACCTATGTTGTATTAACAATTACAATTTACACTTACAAGGTACCAAGCTTTAAACTGAGTGTTTTTATATTTCCTCACACCACCACCAAGGCAAGTCTTATCATCCCCAGTTTATGGTTAGAAAAGTTAATATTCAGAGAAATTAGGTAACTTGCCAAAAATTCCAAAGCCAGTGGTGCTCTTTCCTCTAAACCAGGCATTTCTCAAAGTGTGTTCCACCGACCAAAAGACCTGAGAGATAGTCCTAGAAAAAAAAAGGATTCCTTGGTCAAATCTCTGAACAGTCCTGCAATAAAGAAAACTGTCCACCTTTATTTAATCCAATGTTTCCCAACTGATTTGACCAGAGAACCCTTTTATACATAGTATTAGTACAATGTAAAACATATGTTTCTGGTTCAGTACACACTTTGGAAAATGCTGCTGAGTACTACTATTTACAAAGGACCTGAGCACTGATTTGTACAATGTCCTAGATAAGCTCTCAATTTATGAATAATGGATACTCAACAAATGTGTAACATCATTTTACATAGTATTATTTAAAGAATAGAGGTGAAAATACTGCATGTCAAGGCAAGGGATGAACGAGCAAATAGCTTTAAGTGGCTCATCTAAAATACTGTTCCTCAAACCTCAAAGTGCCATCTGAATCACCTGGGGAATCTTATTAAACTGCAAATTCTGCCCTGGCTGGTAGCACAGTGGATTGGCGCTGGTCTCGAACCCAAAGGTCGCTGGTTTGATTCCCAGCCAGGGCACATAACCAGATTGCAAGCCAGGTCTCCAGCCAGGTCTGTGGCTGGAGGCAGGTGAAAGGCAACCACGCAATGATGGCTCTCTCCCTCTCTGCCTTTCTCCCTTCCCCTCTCTCTAAAAATAATAAATAAAATCTTTAAAAAAAAAAAATGCAGATTCTAGTTCAGTAGGTCTGGGATGAGACCTGAGCTTTTGCTTTTCTAGTAAGCCTCTCTCTCAGATGACACCCATGCTGCTTTGTCTACAAGTCACATATGAGGTAGAAATTATTAATATATGAATTATTAAACCACTGGGGGGAGGGGTGGTGATAAACCACTGGTTCAATCTCACCTATATTATCAGAGTCAACTATAGGTTTTTAAACTTCTCTTTTTAAGGTAATACCATATATGCACAAAACTCAAAAGGCATATAAAGGTGACTCCAGTACCTTTGTCTTCCTCCCTAAGAAACAACCATTCTTAATTTCTTGTTTATACTTCCAAAACTATTCTGAGTACTGAAGCCATATTTTCCCCACTTATTATATCATACATGTCATTTCTATCATCATTGTACATTTAGAGCTACCTCAATACTTCAAACAACTGAATTGTTTCACTGTATGGGTGTACTATAATTAATTTAACCTATCCCTTACTGATATATTTGCAAGTTGTTTTTAATTGTTGGCAATCCTGAATAATGCTACCATTTATATCCCTGCACATTGACTATTTCACACATGCATGACTGCTGTATCTATGGAAAGAGTTTCTAATAGTGAACTGTTGCCAAACTGACCTCCAGAGATTGTACCAATTTTTACTTCCACCACTTACAAGGGGAAGATGCCTATTGCCTGTGGCACTTCAAAAAGGTCTGGAGATTTTGATTTAGCAGGTGGAGCCTGGACATCAGGGGTGAGTGTGTGTTTTGGTTTTAATTCCACAGATACTAATATGGAGTCAAGGTTAAAAAGTACAGACAGAAAACAGATCACTTTCGCTTGAACTTTTCCAATTTAGTCCCACAGGCACCAAATTCCACAAAACTCATAATGATACTTTCCACTCAAATAGCTCCTCATTCTCTCAATCAGGGAAATGAAATTTTGGCATTATTCTTTCCTGCTAACTCCTTTCCTCAAGGAAATCAACTTAGTGTTGTGTCCCAGCAATTCTTTCTACAACTCTCTCCTACCCAATTCCTCCGTATTATTTCCTACCTCAACTGTGAGTGCTATATCCTATTCCGCTCTATTTATCTGCCCTCCAGGTTGTAAGTATTTTCACAAATCCCACACCTGAAAATAGGCATGTGTTCTACACAACCCACTCCCTTTTCAATTACCACAAAACTTAATTTTTTCACCTCACTTAGACTTCTCTTTAAGGACAGTAATAAAACTTTACAGTATACAAATGTTAAGATCTAGGTTTTGGAATCACCAGTCCAAGGGTGAACCATGACTCTGACACATACTTGCTGTGGGATCTTTGGTCAAATTAATTGACTTCTCAGAGCCTCAAGTTTCTTCCTTTGTAAAAAGGTCAGTAATATCCACCACACAGAGATGCAAGAATCATAAATGAAATACTAGTAAGGCAGGTAGGACATTTACCAGAGGGCCAGGCTAAGTGAATGTTAAATACTAATTGCTTTTACTTGTTTCTGACATCCCTCTTATTACATCATTAAAAATTTGTGAATACCACATCTTAATTTTTGTATTCCTGTAGCATTAAGCATAATACCTCCTATATTCGGAATGTTTAATAAAACCATGTATTTAGCAACTAAATAGTTACCACTCCTCAACCAAAAACCTTTAATCTCCTCACCTGGGCTCAAGTTCTGCCCCCATAATTTTTAACTCTTGTGGCCTTGGGCATGTCTCACCTATTTAATGGATTAAATGAGATATGGAAAGTGCTGATACAGTCAGTGCCCATCACGTAACAGGCACTTTATAAAACACAGTTCCTATTTCAAGAGGTAATACTACTTTACTCAACATATTCAACCATAGTTAAACTGCTATATCAAGTTTTAACACAGATCAATCTTGTATTTTAAAAAATCATTCTAAGCTATGTTAAAATCATTCTTTACTTTTTAAAAGGAAATCTACCCATACACTTTAATATTTAAAGTGTACATTGAGAAGATTCATTCCTAATCATGATCCTTTCTGTATTTTTTACCCAAATATTTTAATACAAAAAAAAGTTTAATCAAATATCCTCTCTTTCTTCTAGATTTAACAGGTAAACTGTTTTGGTATATGTCTACCTAGTTGTTCCTTTTCTGAACCATTTAAAAGTAAGCTGCAAATAATCATAACAGTTTACCTTTCATATAGTTCATCATGTAGAACATGGTAACATTTAGGGTCCAGTTAAAAACAACAACAACAACAAAACAAACAAAGAGCCCCCACCACTGCCCCAATCAGGAAAGCCTGTTTTTATTCTTAGTAGAGACTTGGGTGGCAGGTGACAATTAATAAAATGGCTTCAGAGGTAAGGAACAGAGGGGAAACAAAAATTAGATCACTAGGGTGAAGTAAGAATTGGCTGGTTCCTTCTCAGCCTGATTTAGGAAAGAGTTGGTGCCTCTCCTTATTAAGGATGGATCCCTCCCTCAACCCTTTGTAGGGGAGAGAAAAAAAAAGCAAAAGGCTACTGCTTTGGCTCTCCTGAGCCTCAAGGAAAAGGGGAGAAAGCCTGTGTTTTGATACCATAAATTGGAGGGTACAAGTCAGATGGAAAACTGGCAGATACTAGATGGTAGTAACTGGATGACCTTTGAGGGAGTCACTTCAGTTTGGTTGAAACTCGCTGTTGATGGGAGGTTTGAGGTCTCTGGGGCTGTGGGCTACCCTGACTTTCAGCTGCTGCTGGCAGCCGAGATGGTTTTGTATGCATTAGGCTTTAGGCTGGGATCCTTCTACGGGGCTTGGCTGGGGTTATTCTCACCATCGCCACCTTCTGTAACAAGCTGTTGGGGCACCAAGACCTTCAGTATCTGGGCCAGAATCTAAGTGGGAGAAACTCCTTTGTCTCTGCTGACCATGCCAGGCAGAAGTGTCAACAACTGGTACTTAGTACATATTTCAGTAATCATTGGGGGGGGGGGGGGAATACAAAATTCAAGGCAGAAATAATAAAAATCTTATTTTTTATTTAAAAAAAACAACTGAAACTAAACTTAAAAGCACTTATGGAGTTCCTTGATAATCAATGAAATGATAGTCACTGCTTTTCTAACAGCTGAATGTTAATATCTGGGCTGCAAGGGTAGTTGAGCTGTAAAGGAAGCTTTCTAATCTTTTGACCTGAAATTAGGGTAAGGGTCAATTGAGAAAGCAGGTAGGCCACAAGCTGCCCACCATTTATTTCTACTGTGGTTTTCAGGCTAATTCCTTAGATATGTAGGTATCCTGCACCATTCAGTCTTGTAGATAATGGGTACTCAACCTTTATTGAACAGATATCATGGGATGCTAGGTGAACAGTGCTTCTCACTGCTTCTTGATTTTTTTTTTTTCAATGTGAAAAGAAACTAAGTACTATTAACTCTTGAGATGGGGTGGCATATTTGTTCAGTATACATTACGGGAAAATAAATTGGGGACACTTAACACAACTCCACCCTTTTGCTTGGGCCTGCCTACAGAGAGTATGAATTCTTCTCAGTCCCTAGTCAATACTTAATCTAAACTGGGACCTACCAAATTCTAAGATCCTTTTGAAACTAATTGGCTCTGTCCTCTAACAACTTTTATTAATAATGAAGGTGATGTTTTGGCCTCCATCTGCCTATATTTACAAAGGAATGACATTTAATGAGAACCTAAACAGAAAACAATAAACACCAATCTCTTTGCTATTTAACAGCTCTTTTACTAATTCTTTTCCCTTTCTTTCTTTTTTTGGTCTGTGTTAACTGATAAATAGCATTATCGGAGGAAAAGGACCAAGAAAAAAATCTAAGAAACCTTATTGGTAATCTTCCCACTATGCAGAAAAACCCAAATAGTATGTGTACAGTAGGTTGTCAGACTTGGTGAATGAATAAGCTAACAGGGACATTTTAAGGCATGATCATTTTTGCAAATAATAACGGTCCCTCTTTGCATTTATCTAAAATGCTCTATTTCTAGTATGTCTTAAATTTAAAATAAAATAGCAATTTTTTCCACAGTCCTCAGCTATAGTAACTAGTGAACAAATTATGAACAAAGCTCTACTATACGCAAAAAGTCAAGAAGCAAATTATTCATTTCTATCTCAGGAACTTTATACAACATTGTTCTCAATACAATATTTTAAAACAACAGAATGACTGGGGAAAGATATTGTGACTTTTGTAAAAGTCACAGAATTTTAACCCATAAATCAATTTTAATTCTCTTAAAATAAGTCCTCCTTGAATAACTATAAATTTTAATGCTTACCTTCTTCTATCTCTACTGGCTGTTGAGAAAGAATTTTAAGAAGAACTGGATTTTTCCACACTCCTTCCTTGGTAACATGAACCAGTATTTGTAGGTTATTATTCCCAAATTCCAATAATGCATCATGTGACTCCTAAAATAAAAACCAGCACATCCAGAAAACAGACATATAAGCAATATAGTAGTTTTGCTATTGATACATATCTGAATGTCTATGAAAAGGATCTGTATCTTAGGGTGAAAAACTATCCTTAAAGCTTTGTGAAATTATGGTGTAGCTCTTTCAATGAATGAAACTAGAATGTTTTCACTAAGTTCAAGGATACCTTAAAACGTTTTCCTGAATTCCCCTTAGGTAAAATTATTATAGTTCATTTATATCCTTGAATTACTAAATTATTTTATAATCAATGATAGAGCTTTCCTTTAAAGGATTCTGCAGTTTTCACACAGGCAATAGATTCCCTTGAATAAAAATGTTATTACTTAATGATACCAATTGTTATATTCCTTTTAATTATTTAACTTTTCTAACAAATGGCTTTTTAAATGAAATGGCTCTACATAAAATGTTATGGGGAATCTGGGTTGTTAGCTATCATTCTCTCTCCTCAGAAAACAAACACAATATAATTGCCAATACTTTGGTCTTTAAAAATACTTACATATAGGGTAGGGAGAAAGGGGTCAGAAATCTAACTTGGCAAAAATCATTAAGTATATGCTTCACTTTCTTCTATTACTAGTAACAATTATTGGTTGTTCCCATAGTCTACAATTTTAACTTGTTTTTTCCTATTTTAGATGGCTGAAATTCTCAAAGGAACAAAAGCTTCCATTTATAGCAATATATTCCTTTGGAGTTTAAAAAGGTTTTACAGTCCTGGCTGGTGGCACAGTGGATAAGGCACTGGCCTGCAAACCCAAAGGTTGCTGGTTCAATTCCCCAGCCAGGGCACATAACCAGGTTGCAAGCCAGGTTTCCAGCCAGGTCTGTAACTGGAGGCAGGTAAAAGGCAACCATACAATGATGTTTCTCTCCCTTCCCTTCTAAAAAGTAATTAATTAAAAAAAAAAAAAGTATTATCTCTGCAAAGGATACTAATAAAAATAATAGCAATGGCCCTAATAAATTACGTAGATTTGCCCTTCTAGAATGCCATATGCCAGAACACTACTACTGGCAGGCTTCAAAATAGTAACGAAATCAATATGCTAGGTATGAAAAATTTTAGCATCTATATGATCATGTAAGGAATTAGTATCACATTATAGAGATTAAAACGGGCCAATGAATAGCCTTAGTTGGGTAGCTAAGGTGGTTATTGTTGGTTGTCCCAATATGTCAAGGTTGTAGGTTGGATCTTGTCAGGGCACATACAAGAATCAACCAATGAATGCATAAATAAGTGGAATAATAAATTCTTGTTTCTTTCTCTTTCTCTCCCTAAAAATAAATAAAAAAATAAATAAAACAGGCCAAGAACATGAGAAACCTCTTTTTCCTAAAAAGATAAACATTATTTCATTTTGGGTTATTCAAGTACATCCCAGAAAAAATAATTTTAAATAATGAAGTATCTCTGTTAATACGCAAATTTTTACTTGTGTCTACATGGAATAGGTCCAAGCTACTATGGAGTTTGGGTCTTCAACAAAGCAGTTAGCAAAACTTGAGATATAAATCTGGGTATAACTTTGAGCCTGCTCATTAATTAATCTCTCTATGCCTATCTCCCTATTTGTAAACAGAGTTAAGTGATTATAAGGTTTGTAATTTGATTACAAGATACAAAACATGAGGGCAGTGTTCGGCACACAGCGATAAATGATAGCTATTATTATTTAAATCTTTTTTTTTTTTTTTTTAATTTTACTTATTTTGAAAGAGGGGAAGAGAATCATCATGGGTGAGAAAAATACCAATGCACTGCTTCTCACACATGCTCCTGCCTGCTGGGACTGAACTCACAACCCAGGCATGTTCCCTGACCATAAATTGAACTAGCAACCCTTCACTTCTCTATATGATACCCAACCAACTGAGTGAGCCACACTGGTCAGGGCATACGTCTGTTTCTTAAAAGTAGTTTCTCTGTCTCTACCAGTAACAAGCAAATTGGCCTCCTGTCACTGGCAGTGCACTTGCTTTTCTTCCTACCCTAATCTCCTCCTCCCCAACCTGCTATTTTCTGATCTTCTCACCCTTAGAAATATGATAATCAAGGCAATATAAGAGCCAGTGTAGCTCTCCTGTAAGTAAAAATTCATGAATAGAATTTATGATGATTATTTTGACTTACAATGCTTGACATAATCCCTGAAGTGTTAGGGGGAAATTACTAAGTATCCTAAGAATGATCCAAATATTGCCACCTTATAACCATCCACAATTTTACATTTTTAATAGTGTTAACCTAAGGCTGTTCTTGAATAATGAAAACTTCTTTCTTACTTTCTGAGCTACATAAAGACTAACAAAATCAAATGAAAAGAAAATTATTTTTAACATACCTTCTTCATTTGAAAGGTCTCTCATTTTAAAAATTTAGTATCTATGTACAATAAACCTGCTTTTGTTCTAAGTTTCCAAATTAAGTTTGCTGGAATTAATTAAGTGCCTTAGATACCTAAAGAGAGACCTTTTTTGAACCCAGATCAACTCACCTGCAGAGACTGAAGAAAGAGTACCCAAATGTCGTGAGGCAGTTCACTTTCAGACACTGAAAGTAGCAATTCAAAACAACTCCTACAATACAAATAAATCAATATACAAAGATGGTTGGGGTCATAATTAAATACTGTATGTGACAGATACTCAATACACATTTTACATTTGTTTTGAAATTCTTTTTATGTCAAAATTTTCTTCAATATTGTTTAACTGACTTTCAATTTTTAAAAAAATCAGGAGGCTAAATATTTACAACTGTTACTTAATACATTTTAGTTAAGAATATAAACCTTTCATAAGTTGCATACCAAACAGTTTTGTTTAATTAGGGTGTGGAGAGGTGATTAGGGTGATTCCAGAAGACAAAAACAGGAGCTCATGGTCCTGTCAATTCAGCTGATAAAAGTGATAAATACACATAACTGTTATTTATGTAGGTTCTTGTCACTTGCATAGGCAACAGAAAGATAGACAAGGCTATTTCTTTACTTCTGACCAATCAAGCAACAAAAAAACAAACAAACAAGTTTTCACCCTGGCTGGTGGCACAGTGGATAAGGCGCTGGCCTGCAAACCCAAAGGTCGTTAGTTCAATTCCCAGCCAGGGCACATAACCAGGTTGCAAGCCAGGTCTCCAGCCAGATCCTTAGCTGGAGGCAGGTGAAAGGCAACCATACATTGATGTCTCTCTCCCATACCTCTAAAAAATAATAAATAAAATCATACACACACACACACATATATATTCTTTCTACCCCAACCAATACCGAGAAAAAATTAGAGAATTTAAAAAGGAAATGCATAACAATTTGAAGAAAGATTAGTTCAAAATACCAATAAACCAACACCTCTCTAAAATCTTGCAGAATATTATTTTACCCTTTAGAGATTAGTGTAGATAATATAGCAGCTTTAATAGAAGGGATAATAGGATTATAAGAGCAGGAATGTTTGTTCCATAAAAGGTATAGTATTAAAGGTTTTAGGTTTTGGAAAATAGGAAAGAAAACAGGTGAGGCCAGAGAAAAATAAAATGGCCAATCAGGATTAAAGTTATTCCAACAAATAATCTGCAAACTGAATCCAGTTAATTCTCCAGATAAAAACTAAATAGCAGCTGTATTTTTTCAGTTTACAGATGAAATTACATTAGAGGTGTAATTTTGTCTGCTAGCAGGCAGTCAAATATTAAAATAGCTGCTAAATTATCAGGGACTCTCAGGGTGGTAATCTTATAATGTACCCTGGTATTTTCTGCGAGTAAAATTCCTAGTTTCAATAATATAACTTAGTTGCAGATTTCGTAGTATTTCCCTATTCTCCCCCAAAGTGTTCCTCTAAAACCAAAACAGTTTCCAGATACTCTGTCACTTGAATTGAACTGTAGCCAAGGAAAGAGAAAATCTATCATTCTTGGACTCTAGGCTTCAGTCGGAAAAGAGACTGGAAGCAATTGGGTTATGTTGCTTGGCTTGGATTGGATGAGCCAAAAAGTCTGTTTAGTTTCTTATGTAGAATAAAAGACACATTTTTTCACTTTCACCAATAACTTCATTGATTTGGATATTCTGAGTATGTGGCTATCTCCCGCTATTGGCTTCTAATGGGTAAAGGCCAGGGGTGCTGCTAAACATCTTCTATTGCATAAGATAGCCCCGTAGCAAAGAATTACTTGACCAAAAAGTCAACTGTACCAAGAAACTTTGCAAACCACTTCTAACATTCAATCAGTCACAGTACCTTATCCACACAGTTTCAGTTGCATTTTTACCTTTCTTGAAATAATAAAGTATAACATGCTAAAATTTTGCTTATCTTCTTCCATCTCCAATAGTAAAATGACTGCACAAAAATTCAGCACTTTTGATTGTTTTTAAAAAATGCATGCTGGTATGACAGCTGTCACAATACAATCTAACAGAATTGTTTTGAATGAAGTAAGACACAACTAAGCACTACTATACAGCCATCATATAGGGAAAAAAAAAAAGAAGAACTTTTTGGTCAACCCAATACCTTATCTTCTTGGAACCTGAGTGCAAAGGCTCAGAGCAAAGAAAATTTCATGCAGAAGTATGACTCTAATGGTGCTTTGAATAACATGGTGCCAAAGTAACTAGAAGTCAGGCAAACGTCACAACCAAAAGTACTCAGTTTTAAGAATGATTTAAGTTCTTAAACTTACAGTACTAATCTGCCAAGCACTAACAGGACATCTTCACATTCAGTAGTTAAATACGGCCGTGCACTGGCAAAGCTTTGGATGGCAAGTCGATATACCTCCAGAAGATACACCATATGCTCTGATGCATTCTTGTTGCTTGCATATTGCAATAGAGTCTAAAAAATAAAATTAAAGTTTTAATTACTTAAAAAATAAAAACAATGAAACAGATAGTCTTTATTCTCTTTTTTAATGATAGACACATACACCTTTCATTTGCCTTTATATGATCCAGCTTGTTTAAAGGATTCTATTTTCATTACTTAATGAACTGTTTTTGCTGAGTTAAAGAAAAGACAGAACTGCTCTTCTAACATGAAAGTAAATCTACAAACAGCCATAAATTGCCTGCAGTGGTTCTCTCTAGGGGTCTGGAGTTATCATCTTTAAAATTAACTGAGTTTTGTTAATACAACATTAAATTGAGCACTGACCAAGTGCCAGATAGTGGGTACATATACACAAGAATTAAGACTAATCCCTACCTTCTGCAAAAAGACTCATTCCTGAATATGGCCCTTTATTCTACAGTTCAAAAAAAGATTCAATTTTTTTTGCATACACAGAACTGATTAGGCTTTATTTACGAGTATACTAATTTATAAAAGGTTGATGTTACATTTTTATATTTATTTTCAAAAATTAACCTAAGTCAAATGTTTACTTGTTTACAGTGAAAAGACAGTCCTATTGTCACCTCCAGGATACGCCATTTATCTAAGAGGTTGCCTGGTGGGTATATAATCTAAAACAAAAGAAAATGGAACTACTTTCAGGTCTGATAAATGACATGTTCAACACTTAAGAATTTTAGCAAATGATGGTGAAAAGCTGGTTGTGTTCTCTCTGGACAGTGTTGGAAAATTCTTGCCAAGTTCTTGTTTTGGAACTCTGGGTTCTGCAGAGTCGCTCTCTTCTATTATCATATTTCTTTTAACAACTAGTTAGACTTTGCTTATGTTTATTGATGTATCAAGTTAGGTTGAGACAGGTAGGGTAAAAGTGCCCCCACAATCCCTGCCCCCAGTATACATTGTGACAGGGCTAAAGAGTTCCTAAACCTCTTAGTTTGGTGCTACATCTCTGGCAAGTCTTATCTTTCAGAGGGAGCTTTATCTTGCATTAACTGCATTATTATGTGAATTCATTACCCCCAGAATAATCTCTTCAAAGATTCCTAATGTACTGCCTTTGTTTCTTCAGTCTAAAGTGCTAAACGTAGCTGCAGAGGTACTGCAGGATTCCACTGGATTTTCTGCAGCATGAGGTTCCACACTAACAAACATTCCCTATTTCACTTCTGATAATTAAGAAATGACTGGTTTAATTACTTTTTTAAAAAACCTTACATGGAAATACATGATAAACCATTATACAGTAAAAGTTTTCTTAACTAACACACTGGATAATCCGATCTTTGTATACCAGATTCATCAAGCCAGTAACGTTAGTGTAGCCATTCAATTAAGTGTCTTGCTGCTTCATCAGGCACTTAAAAGTGGACTCCCTGGGCCTTGGCTGTGGCACAGTGGATAAGGAGCCGGCCTGTGAACCCAAAGGTTGCTGGTTTGATTCCCAGTCAGGGCACATAACCAGGCCTCCGGCCAGGTCTGTGGCTGGAAGCAGGTGAAAGGCAACCATACATTGATGTCTCTGCCTCTCTCCTTTCCCCTCTGTCTAAAAATAATAATTTTTTTTTTTTTAAAGTGGGCTCCTTCCTTATTTGCCCCCATTAAACCAAATCCCAAATTCTGATAAAGGAAAAAACATGAATAACAAGATCATAAAACTGACCCCATAAAACTTCCCAGCTAAATGAGCAAAGAGAAGGAACAAAGAATATGTACTTTTCTGCTATGTAGGTAAAATACCACAAAAAGTCTCTCTTAAGAAATATATTAAAATGTACATTAGGAAGAAATTCTGTTTTAGGTTAGCAAATTAATGTCTGCATTGGTTAATGTGAAAATCAGAGAATTTACAGATTCATATTTAGTACCAGATTTTATGCTCTTTTAGGTGAGATATTAATTTTATCAGTCATTGTGTGCCTAACATTCCTCCACCCCTACAAGACATTCTCAAGTCTCACTAAATGTCTGCTGAATAGACTCACCATTTTATTCATTTAACAAATATTTATTGATAGCTCACGCTACATACAGTGCTGGGTGCTAGGGAAAGGCATGGAGGACTATCCTGGGGAGCTTTCAGAATGAGTCAACACAACATGATAGCTGTAATCACACGTGCAAATTAACCAACTGCTAGCTAAAGTATGCAAAGAGAAGAGCTGAGTGCATTCAGATGAAGTGGGCCTTTCCACAGTCCACCTGTGTATTTAGAACACTCCTGGTACCAATCTAATTATCTTCAGACTCAGACATTCCACTAAGACAGGAGTGGTAAACACAAGGCCAGCGGGCCAAATCTGGTCCTCCACCTCCTTTTATCCAGCCCAGCACCTTGTTTCTACCCAGCTCGCTTGACTGTTAAGGAGTAGTTACATTTATACAGTCCTAAAATTACATTCAGCCCTTTGAAGGCAACTGCGAGGGTGATGTGGCCCCAGTGAAAATGAGTTCGACACACCTGCACTAAGACTACACAATATCAAAGAGTCAATACGCCATTGGTACTTATGTTTACAGCCTGCCCCATGCTGACATATATATTTTAATTCCTGAATCTGCCCTGACTGGGGTAGCTCCATAGGTTGAACACTGGCCTGAAAACCAAAAGGGTTGCTGGTTCAATTCCCAACAAACATGCCTGGGTTGTGGGCCAGGTCCCCAGTTGAGAGCACATGAGAGGCAACCACGCAATGTTTCTCTCCCTCTCTTTCTTGCTCCCTTCCCCCATCTCTAAAAAAATTTTTTAAATATAAATAAAATTAAATAAATTCTTTGAATTTAAATTCCTGAAATCTTCTTCATGTATTAGTCCAGTTAAATAGATCTCCTTAACATATATACTATGAGCATACTCTGGGCATTTAAAGAGTCGCTGGAGCAATCTTCACTATCACTTTTTTTCTAAAAACACAAGACTTGGGGTGGTGAATACACAATGCAATATACAGATGATGGATTACCAAGTTATACATTTGAAACTAATGAATTTTCAACCAATTTAACCAATGTCACTCCAATAAATTTAACAAAAACTTTAAAATATGAAGTATATAGCCATCCAAATAATATTTCAACAAGATATTATTTTACCAGCATAATAAAAAAGAAAAATGAGAAGTATTTTATTTCACTAGAAATTTAAATTTTAGGCACCAACAAAACTGAAAGAGGAGATAACTGATAAATATGAATCCCTCAAGTTCACTGGTATTCTAGAGAGAGCAGATCAACAGATCAACAACCTCTTCTCTTTGTTTTAGTAAACTCTTTTATTCTATAAATGCCTATTATGTGGCAATACTGAGCTGGGTACTGGGGATGGAGACTCTGTTCCTACCCTTCACAAGCCAAGTGTACTGACAGGTCAAATGTACAGAATATACAAACTGACCCAATTAGGCACCATCTTTGGCAATTTTAAACATTCCTACCGGAATGTTCCTCATTCATATCCCAAGCAAATTATCTCTCAAGTTCTTGCTTGAGAGATACCTACCTCACTCTATCTACCTCACTCAACTGCCTCCTTGGACATTTCCATTTGGAGAGCCTAGTCAAATCTCAAATTTAACATACTCAAAATAAACACCTTTCCCAGCAAATGCACTCTTCTTTTCAGGAGGCAGAGTTAAAAGACTATCTTTGAAACCACCACACCAAAGTTTGTAAATTCAACCTCAGAAATACTTTTGTCTCTTGTCCCTAAACTTTATTTCTATAGCCAATGACTAGACCAGGGTCCCCAAAATCCTTCAATTGGAATGCTACATTAACTACTATTCTGGGATAAATGCACCCCATATCAATACATGTGTTAAATGACAACATATTTGTACATTAAAAAATTAACGTATGGGAGGAAAACAGACCAAAAGGAACTCAACTAAAATGCTAATATGATTATTAGCACTGTGACGGTAGTGGGATTATAAACAATATTTTGTTGTTTATATTTTTCTAACCTTCCCAGATTTTCTTTAACAAGCAACATTATTTTTACAGTGAAAAGAAAAAAATATATCTTCCTATCCCAATTCTATCTCCACTGCTCACTGCATGGTTTCAAAAAAGGCTGGCAGTATCCTGACTATTCTCTGAAACTATCAAGGAGGGAAATTTCTTTCAGGATGGGCGTATTTCATACAAGGAGGCATTTCAACTATTTAAAACTCAAATGTTTCAAGACTAAATTTCCCTATGGAATAATCATACTTAACATTCTTGAGCACATAGTACAAATTTGGCATTTTCCTAAGAACTTTACATGCTACTAACATTTAAAACAATCCTATGAGCTAGGTGTTTTATCATCAGCACATTTATTTATTTTTTAAAGACTTTATTCATTATTTTTAGAGAGAAGGGCAGGGAGGAAGAAAGGGAGAGAAACATCATCAGCACATTTTAAAAATAAGAAAACAAAGACACAGTGATATTATTATTCGCCTAACAGCACCCAGTAGTAAAGTGCTGAATTCAAGATTTGAACTAGGGTCACCTAGCTCCATGTGTTTTCAGAATGCACAATTCTACAGCTATTTTAAGTGTGCTTTTAAATTCTGCTTTCTCCTACTATGCGTTAACTTTAATATTCTGCAGCAAGTAATAGCATGATCATCATTTTGGCTTTCTTCATAAGTTTTTACAACATCTAAATTCCATTTAAATCAACTGTTTCAGGGGAAATTTCCCCAGCAATTGTGCTGACAATCCACACTTTAGAATACTGATGGTTCACAAAGAAATGACAAAAAGTATCTGGTATTTACTGCTAAAACTGCATGTTCTGCTCTGGCTGGTAACACAGTGGATAAGGCACCAACCTGGGAACCCGAAGATTGCTGGTTCGATTCCCCAGCCAGGGCACATAACCAGGTTGCAAGCCAGGTCTCCAGCCAGGTCTGTAGCTGGAGGCAGGTGAAAGGCAACCATACATTGATGTTTCTCTCCCTTTTTGCCTCTCTCTCTTCCCCTCTCTCTGGAAATAATAAATAAAATCTTAAAAAAAACAAAAACAGAAAAAACCCTGAATGTTCTGCAGCAATAGGAAATAGAGGATTTGCATTATTTTAAATTTTGCACATAAAACCTTGTTTGATTTTAGTTTCTCAATATTTTATTAAATAAATATGATACACTATGACAGACTTCCAGCAGGAGATAGCACTTGAGCTAGGTTTTTGAACTACAGGTCACTTTTGAAAATGAACAATTGAGGGAAATAGGACAACTCCAATTAGACAACTTAAACACAGTCAGAAAAGACTACCAGAACAGATGGTGACAGCACTTAAAACGTCATTTGGTGAGAAAGCACCAGAGGTTTCCCATGAAGAGACTAAGCTGGGTCTGAGATAAAATAGAATAAATGGGAAGAAAATAGCTGACTACTTACACTGAGAAAGGCTAGTATAAATTAAAACCTTTAAGTCTTTTACATATTTTTATTAAGCCCCAATTCCCACTTTCTGTATTAATTTTTTTTTAAACCAATATATATGACTGACTTATTTATCCATCTATCTATTCATCAGTCCTGATGCAATTTCACTGGATTTGGTCCAACATTTCAGGCTAAGTTCTGTGATGGAATTGAACTATGCTTTCTAGTTTTCGATTTTTAAAAACACCTTTTACTGTATTGTCATAAAAACAACATTATTTTTCAAAAATATAAACGAAAAAGTAAAAATTAAAATGGCAACAATCTGCACTACAAGCACCCAGAAATAGACTACTACTAACAGACAATATTATGTCTGAGAAACTTTTATACCTAAATAAAAGCTTTTTGGTGGACTCATGCTCTACCTTGTTTTGTAAAATGTTCTTCAACATCAGTATTCCTATAGCTACACAGCCTTGTATGTGTACAATTTATTACCCAATTCTCTATTACTGGACATCATGGCTTCATAATGTCAAGAGGACCGCTCTATCTAATTTTTTCCATGTAACCATGATTATTTTCTCAGAATAATGTCCCATAAATGAAACGGCTGAGTCAAAGAATGGCTAATTTTTATGGCTTTACATAGTGCCAAATTCTGTCCCAGAAAAATTTGTTCCAATTTATGTTTCTATTATTAATATAAGACAGTGAC
This sequence comes from Noctilio leporinus, assembly GCA_004026585.1. Taxonomy (NCBI): domain Eukaryota; kingdom Metazoa; phylum Chordata; class Mammalia; order Chiroptera; family Noctilionidae; genus Noctilio; species Noctilio leporinus. The sequence continues at coordinate 42,151 of PVIW01006782.1, read as the reverse complement.
TGAAGAGCTGTCACAATTATACATATTACGTGATTCTTAATAGAAGAGGATTACAGGTGGCTATGGGAAATTTTTTTTTTTTAAGATTTTATTTATTATTTCCAGAGAGAGTGGTAGGGAGAGAGGCAGAGAGGGAAAGAAACATCCATATATGGATGCCTTTCAACTACCTCCAGCCACAGACCTGGCTGGTGACCTGGCTTGCAACCTGGTTATGTGCCCTGGCTGGGGAATACAATCCTTTCATTACTGTTGTGATGGAGTATTTCATGTTTCTTTTATGATGTTACCTCAAATTTTAATTACTACAGCATCTACATATATCCTTATCTGAGTTATCAGCAATATTAAGGAAAAACGTTTGGATGAGAACAGCATCAAAAGTTAACATTAATCTTCCCATTAAATCAAAGAGGAGGGAACACTTTTCTAACTCATTCTGAGGCCAGTATTCCCGTGAAACCAAAACAAGACCAACACAACAGTAATAAAAGCTACAGACCAATATCCCTTATGAACAGCAATGCAAAAATCATCAACAGAATACTAGGAAACTGAATTCCATGGCATATTAAAATAGATTATACACCATGGTCACATGGAGGATTATTCCTGGACTGCAAGAATGATTCAGTATATGAAAATCAATTTCATACAGTCCCATGCCACTTAATGATGGGGCTATGTTCTAAGAAATGCATTGTTAGGTGATTTTGTCATTATCCAAACATTACAGAATATACTTACACAGCTTTGATGGTATAGCCTACTGCTCCTAGGCTACAAACCTGTACAGCATGTTGCTGCACTGAACACTGTACACAACTATAACAAAAGTGTTTTATGTTACTAAATATATCTAAATATAGGAAAGGTGTAATAAAAAGAGGGTATAAAAGATTTTTAAATGGCACACTTATATGGAGCACTTACCATGAACAGAACTTTCACAGAAGTTGCTCTGGGTGAGTCAGTGAGTGATGAGTGAATGTGAAGGCCTAGATTATTACAAATCACTACTATAGACTTTATAAACATTGTACACTTAGGCTGCACTAAATTGAATTAAAAAAATTTTTTTTCAAAAATAAATTAACCTTAGCTTACTGTAACTTTTTTACTTTTTAAATAACTACAATGTTTTAACTTTTTGACTTTAATAATAACACAACTTAAAACACAAACATATTGCAGAGCTCTACAAAAACATCTTCCCTTCTTCCCTCCCTCAATGTTTGGCAGAGTCAAATGAGATTCTCTTTTGGGGGAAAATACTTGATTGGGCTTTTAGTTGGGGGCATGAGTAAGAGGCAGCCCCCCAGGCAGTAAACTCCCCAAGGGTGAGCTGAGGACTGGGACTGAATCTCAGGACAGGTATCCTGTGCCCACTGCTCTTCTGCGCAGCTGCAGTTCCTTTCCCACAAGCTTGGAGGACAGGAGAGACCACAATGGTTGTTCACCTGGGCTGGGCATCACGTGCCTCAGACACCAGCTTCCCATCGCAGGTCTTAATCTTCTTCACAACCACCATGTTGGAGGTTGGAAGTTTGTACTGGTGCAGCTGAAGGAGCCAGAATCCAACTGAGACCAAGTTGGCCTGAAAGCCCAGGCCATAGCTGAGGTTCCTGTAGGTTGAGCTCAGCCCACCTGAATGACTGCTGGTAGTTTGGTATGGATACATCCCAGACTCCAGCCGGTTCTCACCCTCCAGGAGCCTGCAGTAGGTGGCAAGCTCCACATCGAGGGCCGGCTTGACATTCATGAGCTCCTGGTCTTCATGCAGCTGCTGGGCCATTCCTATGGGGGTTCTCAGACCAACTTCCAACTCAGCCACCTTGGCCTGAGCACCCTTGAGAGCCAGGTCCTCATACTCCTCAGCATCAGTGATGGCAACTGCCTGGAGGTCTTCTGGCCTTTGAGGCCCTTGATCTCAGTCTGCAGTTGGCTGTTATTCTGGTTCATCCCAGAAATCTCTGTCTTCGTGAGATACAGGTCATCCCCCTGCTTCCTAGCCAATGCCTGCAGCTCCTTATACTTGATCTGGTACATGGTCTCAGCCTTGGCCCAGCTGCAGTTGGCTATTTCCTTGTATTGAACCTTTACCTTGGCAATGATGCTGGCCAGGTCCAGGGAACGGTGGTTGTCCATGAACAGTACCACAAATGTGTCAGAAAACTTGGAATGCTGTTCATGAATCTCTTTATACAGCTGCCTGTAGAAGTTGACCTCGTTGGTCAGCTGTCCTACACAAAACTCCAGTTCTACCTTGTTTATGTAAGCTTCATCCATGCTACTGCAAGCTGTCTTCTGCAGCTGCTGCTGTTGCAGGTTCCACTCGGTCTCCATAATATTATTCTGCTTTTCTAGGCTCTACACCTCATCAAACAAAGCAAGCCTATTGAGGCTCTTGATCTGCTCCTTCTTCTGGTTTTGCACAGCCTGGATATTGGGGTCCATCTCTAGCTTCAAGGGGCTCAGCAGTCTCTGGTTCACTTGGACATCTCTAATGCTACCCATACTCCCAGCCCTGTCGTAACCCCTGGCCAGATTCATATCGGCTATTAGGATAACCTGGTGCACACTGCCCACCAGGTAAAAGGGCTGAGGAGCCAATGCGGGCGCTGGGTCCACTTGAGTACAAATGGCTGCTGAAGGCCTGGTGGCCAGAGGCAGAGTGTGGAGTGAAGGTGAGGAGACCAAACCACGTAGGGAAGCAACAAGCTGCTTCAGTATCTTCTTTTTTTTTTTATGCTTTATTCTATAAGCTTTTTTCTATTTTTAAATTTTAAATCTTTTTACTTTAACTTTTTGTTGTTAAAAACTAAGGCATAAACATACACACTAATCTACCTAGGCCTACACAGAGTCAGGATCATAATTATTACTGTCTTCCACCTCCACATATTGTCCCACTGGAAGGTCCTTCAGGGAAAATAGTACTACATGGAGCTGTGGTAATGATGTCTGCTTCTGGAACACCTTCTGAAGGACCTGCCTGAGGATCTTCTTGAGGAGAAGTCACTCTTTACAAAAAATATGACCATCATGGTTTGCCTGGTTTGTTATTTTCTTCATCATAGATTTGTATGTATGCATATAATGCACGAATATTCCTCTTTATTAATGAAACCCTCTCGGCATTGGGTTCCATGTTTTCAAACTTTTTAACTAGCTTAAGGTCTACAAAATCTTCCGCTAAACTCTTTGCTGTCAATTTTCCTGGGGGTTCTTCTTTCTCTCCTCCTATAGCTTCCTTTTCTTTTGCCTCTTCTTCAGCAATGGGTTCCAGTTCCAACAACTCCTCATTAGTTTCTCAGGAACCAATTCTAGGACCTCCTCCAATGTCATTCTTATCCACAGCTGAGTTAACGTTCTTTGGCAAAGATTCCTGTCTTCCAAGCTTGTGGGAAAGGAACTGTGCAGCTACGCAGAAGAGCAGTGGGCACAGGAGATCTGTCCTGAGATTCAGTCCCAGTCCTCAGCTCACCCCTGGGGAGATTACTGCCTAGGGGGCTGCCTCTTACCCATGCCCCCAACTAAAAGCCCAATCAAGTGTTTTTCCCCAAAATAAAATCTCATTTGGCTCTGACAAACATGGAGGGAGGGAAGAAAGGAAGATGTTTTTGTAGAGCTCTATGAAAGCCATTTCAACCAGAGCCTTGTTGATTTTTGTAACCTCCTAATCCTTGGCAAATCTTTTAAAGTCATGAACAAAACACAAGTGTCTTCTTCCAGATGCCATTTATACAATCCTTGATGACATCACCCCAAGCTCAGACAAGGTTCCTGATTAAGTCGTATATATTGTAATCCTTCCAGAATTGCACCAGTGTCTTCTCAAGTTTCTTCCTTGATTGCACAGTAGCCTGGGCAAAGATTCTTCTCAGGTAGTATGTCTTAAAAGCTGCTTTAACTCCTTGATCCATTGGTAGGATCAAAGACATGGTATAAAGGGAGAAACACCACTTTTATATTGGCACGAAGACTATTGATAAAAGGAGGTTGTCCAGGGGCATTATCAACAATAATCAAAATCTTGAAAAGTATGTAATTCTCCAAACAGCACTCTGGCATAGCAATTCAGAAAGGGATCTTGGAAGAGGGTCATCCATAACATGCTGCTCCAGTAGTACACTAACAATATGTATTTACTGATATTCTTTTTTTTTTTTTTAAAGATTTTATTTATTATTTTTAGAGAGGGATAAGGAGAGCGGCAGAGAGGGAGAGAAACATTAGTGTATGGTTACCTTTCACCTGCCTCCAGCTACAGACCTGGCTGGAGACCTGGCTTACAACCTGGTTATGTGCCCTGGCTGGGGAATCGAACCAGCAACCTTTGGGTTTGCAGGCCGGTGCCTTATCCACTGTGCTACCAGCCAGGTATTAACTGATATTCTTAAAGACCCTGGGGTTCTCACAGCACTAGATCACCAAGAGTTTGTAGCCCACAACATTGCCCCTAAGTAAAACTTTTATTCCTAAAGCTTTGAAACCTGGCATTGACTTGGTTTCTGTATGATTCGAAGTTCTTTCAGGCATCAAGTTTCCAGAGAGGTTTTCATCCATATTGAATTATTTGCTCTGGCAGTTAATTTTCCTCCACAATTGGCTTAGAGTTTCTAAAATGTCTTTAGCTCTCTTCACATTACCACTTACAGACTTACCTCTTACCTACATTATGTAACAAATGATGATTCTTGAAATGCTTAAACTATCCAGAGCTAAGAGTAAATTCAACACTATCGGCAGGTAGAGCGTTTTCTTTCAACATCACTCACAAACTTTGCTTTGGCATTGATAGTCATGACACTGAGAGAAAATATGCTTCTGTGTTTAATCTTCAATGCAGGTCATCAGAAGTTTCTCCATATCTAACATAGGCCCTTCTCAAAATTTTGTTAGTCTCATTGCCTTCAATGAAGCAGATCCTTTACCAGCAGATTCATCTCTTTGTTCTTCTTCTTTAAGATCATATTGCAGCTATGGTGGAATAGGACATACCTGAATGAGCAATAGCCATCACTGATTTCCTACCATAACAGACTTTTAATCATTTTAATTTTGTTTCTAGGTCAATCACTCAACATGGCCTCTTACTGGCGACATTGGTAGAATTTGTAAATTCAGGGGCCATGACGAACAAAACAACCACCAGGTGGAAACAAGCACAAAAGAAAACGGTGAAATCAAGATGTAATAAAGATGTGTTGTATGAGGCTGCAGCCAGTGTAACAAGACATACTGTTTTACAGCAAATGTCTTTTTACAAATAGAAAGAGTACACTCTAAAATAACAATAAAAAAGTAAAATAAAGCAAATACGTAAACCTGAAGCAGTCATTTATTATCATTATCAATTATCTAGTGTAGATAATTATGTATGCTGTACTTTGTTAAAAATTTTATTAGTTATTTTTAGAAAGAGGAAAATGGAGGGAGAGAAACATCAGTATATGAGTGACATATCAACTGGTTGCCTCTCACACGCCTCCAACTGGGGACCTAGCCCGCAACCTAGGAATGTGCCCTGACTAGTATCAAACAAGCAACCTTTCGGTTTGCAGGCCAACACTCAATCCACTGAACCACACCAGCCAGGACTATGTGCTATATTTTTATATGAATGTTTACACCTGCATCACCACAAATATGTACGGAGAGCATTGTGCTACGTTACTAGGCAAGTGCAATTTATCATTTTATGGGGCCACAGCCATATATGCAGTCCATGGTTGATAGAAATGTAAACCACATTAACAGAATGAATGGAAAAAAAAACCTTCATGTAATCACCTCAAATGATATGATAAGGACATTTACAAATTCAACCCATTTCATGATAAAAACAAATACACTCAACAAACTAGGAACAGAAGAAAATATATTAACATCATATAAACTGTAGATGAAAACCCTCAGCCAATATCATACTTAATAGTGAAAGATTGAAAGCTTTTTCTTTAAGATTGGAAGCAAGTATGTCTATTTTTACCACTTCTATTCAACATAGTACTGGAAGTACTAGCAAAAGCAACTGGATAAGAAAAAGAAATAAAAACACATCCAAATTGGGCCTGCATTAGAAAGAAAGAAGTGAAAGTATTAACACTCGCAGATGACACGATTTTGTATGTAGAAAATGCTGAAAATTCCAACAAAAAACTATTCTTATTAACAAATTTCAGCAAAGTTTCAAGATATGAAATCAACACAAAAAATTCGTTGAGCCCTGGCTGGTGGCACAGTGGATAAGGAACCACCCTGCGAACCCAAAGGTCGCTGGTTCAATTCTGTCAGGGCGCATAACCAGGTTGCAAGCCAGGTCTCCAGCCAGGTCCATAGCTGGAGGCAGGTGAAAGGCAACCATACACTGATGTCTCTCTCCCTCTCTTCCTCTCTCCCTCCCCACTCTCTGAAAATAACAAATAAAATCTTAAAAAACAAAAAAACAAAACAAAATAACAACAACAACAAAAACCTAGCGAATAGCCCTGGCTGGGTACCTCAGTTGATTAGAGCATCATCCTGATTGTGGGTCTGATCTCTGGTCAAAGCACATACAAGAAGCAACCAATGAATGAATAAGTAAGTGAAACAAATAGATTTCTCTCTCACTCGATCTCAAAATAGTTAAATTAAAAAACATGGAGGCCCTGGCTGGTAGCACAGTGGATAAGGCGCTGGCCTGCGAACCCGAAGGTCGCAGGTTCGATTCCCCAGCCAGGGCACATAACCAGGTTGCAAACCAGGTCTCCAGTCAGGTCTGTGGCTGGAGGCAGGTGAAACGCAACCATACATTGATGTCTCTCTCCCTCTCTGCCTCTCTCCCTTCCCCTCTTTCTAAAATAATGAAATAAATTCTTTAAAAAATTTAAAAAACAAACAAACAAACATAGAAAGTGTTGGTGGGAATGTAAATTCCAGACCATAGACTGATAATACTATTTTTGATTTGAGATTAGTTGAATCCTTAGATGCAAAACCTGGGGATATGGACAGCAACTGTATATTTATTGAAAACAACCTGCATGTAAGTGGATCCGCACAGTTTAAACACATGTTGTTCAAGAGTTAATGGTACACCATCACCAACATCTGTCCATAGAACTCTTCATTTTCAAAAACTAAAACTGAACCCATTAAACAGTAACTCATCAACCCCTACCATCCCAGGGCAACCACTATTCTAACTCTGTCCCTATGTGCATATAGCTTTCATAATGTACTTCCTATTTGAAAAAGCAAAGCAAGAGTGTGGTAATGGTATTAGATAAATCAGTGGAACAGAACAGAGTCCAGAAATAGACACACAAACATATGGCTAATTGATTTTCAACAAGGTACAAAAGCAATTTCCTAATTCAACAAGAAAGTCTTTTCAATAACTGATTCCGGATCATTTAGATATTCATATTACAAAAAAAACCTTTTACCATCCTTTATAAAATATATAATAATTAACTCCAAGTGGCTTACACATCTAAATGTAAAACCTAAAACACTAAAATGTATATAGAGGAGAATGTAGGAGAAAATCTTTGTGAAATTGGGTTAGGCAGATTTCTTAGCTATAACATGAAAAACACAATTCATGAAAGGAAAACTTGATAAATTGAACTTAATCAAAATTAAAAACTTGTGTTCTTCAAAGGACATTGTTAAGAGAATAAAAAGACAAACCACAGCCTAGGACAGTATCTTTGCAGAGAACATATTTGATTTTATTTCCCCTGACCCCATCAGCTCTGTGGTTATAAAAGGGATCAACTTAAAAAGAGATTAACCCCGGCTTGGCTGCTCTTGTGCCCATCTAGTAACGCTGGACTTTTTTCCCATTAATGTCTCACCTAGTCTTTCTTGGAAGTTCTTAATATTATCTCATGTGAGTTCACCAACAGTTCTATCCAGAATGTATGACACCCACCATGTTGTCTACCTCAGTTCCTTCTTGTCAGCAGATACTCCCTATAAACTAGTGAAGAACATCCGAGTCTTTCCCCATGCCAACATCACCAAAATGGAATCTGTGTCATGGCCAAGAGTGTTCCCTCCAGAGTCCCAAGTGAACCAGAGGCAGAATATAAATTAGAAGTGCAAGGTTTGTCCAGAAGGTATCTAGCCATATAATAAGAAAAATGGAGACATTTACTGAAAAGATAAAAGACAAAAGAAACTTCATACACAGGACAATGAAGCCATAGTCCCCTTCAAAGTAAGCACTTTGGGACCTCACACTGTTCTCCCAATCACCTTCAGGGCCCTATATTTTCCTGAATCTTGACATCTGAAATCTCTTCCCTTTCAAAGGTGATTTTAGTTTTGGGAAAAGCCAGAAGTTGCAAGGCACCAAATCTGGCTGTAGGGGGCTGAGTCACCTAGGTTATTTGATGTTTTGCCAGAAAACTCTGCACGAGACATGGTGCATGAGTGGGCGTGTTGCCATTATGAACCTGCCAAACACCAGTTTCCCATAGTTGTGGACTTCTAAATCATCCGAATGGTTTCCAAGGGAAGAATGTCCAAGCTTAACACAAAATTTGATGCAGATTCATTGCTCTACTTGTTCATTTTGAATGAGAAAGACACACAGTATACATGCTTATTCAACAGCGCCAACCATCCCCCACTGACTAACTAGTACAGTGACACTGTCATTGTTCACATATACATATTCCAGTCCACTCTCCTTGGCTGCCATGTTACTTAGATGTCACACAAATGATTCTTATCCTAGTAACAATGGATGGACTTTTTCCGGACAGTCCCCGTCCTAATATAAATCACCATCCTCAATCTGTCTACCCTTTGCAATCTAAGCCTCACCATTAAAACGGGAGGGATATATTACATAGTTTGTGCGCACACAGGCACCTGCACACACACGCACACACACACACACACACACACACACACACAGAACCCTCTCAAAAGTCAACAAGAAAACAATCCAATTTTTAACAAGCAAAAAATTGAAGATACTTCTTCAAAGAAGATATAAGGATGGAAAATAAACACACAAAACATAGTTAACATAATAAGTCATTAGGCAAATGCAAATTAGAACCACAATGAGTTATCACTAATTTTAGAATGGCTAAAATTAAAAAGATTGGCCAAAGCATGTGTTGACAACCTACATTGTTGATGGGAGTGTAAAATGATACAACTCATGCTAAAAAACCTGTCATGTGATCCAGCCATTCCACCTGGTTATTAGAGAAAGAGAAGGCATCTGTCCACACAATGGCTTATACAACGAGATTCACAACAGTTTTATCTGCAATAGCCAAAAACTGGAAATGAGCCAAATGTCTATCAACAGGTGAATAAACAAATCACAATATAACCATAAAACGAACAGCCAGCAATAAAAGAAATTAACAAATATATACTACATGAATTTCAAAATAAATATAATGAAAGACTGTATTCTTTTATTTATATAAAATTCTTTTTAAAATGCAACCTATCTAATCTATATACAGTGAAAGCAGATCAGTAATTTTGTGAGGATGGAAGGATGGATAGAGGAGAAAGGTAAAAAACGGGGTGAATACAAAGGGGTAAGAAAAAACTTCTAATGGTAATGAATATATTTATTACCTTGATCATGGTAACAGTTTCATGGGCTTATATACCAAAGCTTATCAAACTATACATTTTAAGTAAGAGCAGTTTATTATGTATCAATTACACATCAATAAGGCTGTTTTTAAAAAGACAAATGGGCCATGAACTTCACAAAATCGTAAAAGAAATTTAAATAAAACTGACATTTCAGTTGTTAGATGTATGATTTTTACTGCAATAAAATGTAAAATAAAGCTTCTGTGCATAAAGCTAACATAAAATGTTAAAAGATAAACTGAAGATAATTACAAAGTATATAGCCAACAAAGGATTCATGCCTAGAATACATAACTTAATAAAAACTTTTTTTAAAAAGGAAAATAATCCAATTGAAAAACAAAAATATAAGAAAAGGCAATTCACAGGTGAGGAGATATTAATAGGAATTGGATACACACTAAAAAGATAAACAACTCTTCACAAGTCAACAGAAGAAACAAAACCACAATGAGATACCACAGTCCATTCACCAGAATGGCTAAAATAAAACTGACTACATCTAGTACTGGCAATAATGTGGGGCAATGGTAATGTTCACATACTGCTAAGTGGCATAAAATGATACAAATATTTTGAATAAGGTGGGTGATATTTATTATAGTTAATAATAGGCCTATAACATGAACCCAGCAGTTCCATAATAGGCATAGACCCTAAGGAAATTTTTACCCACATCCTGGCTGGGTAGCTCAGTAGATTAGAGCGTTGTCACTATAAAGCAAGGTTGCAGATTCCACCCCTGGTCAGGGCACATACAAGAATCAACCAAAGAAAGCCCTGGCTGGTGGCTCAGGTGCTCAGTTGATAGGCGCCAGCCTGCAAACCCAAAAGGTGCTGGTTCGATTCCCCAGCCAGGGCACATAACCAGGTTGCAAGCCAGGTCTCCAGCCAGGTCAGCTTGGAGGCAGGTGAAAGGCAACCATACATTGGTGTTTGTCTCCCTTTCTTTCTCCCTCCCTGCCCTTCTCTCTGCAGATAACAGATAATTACTAAAATCTTTAAAAAATAAAAAGAAAGAAAAAAAAAACCGGCATTGAAAATGATGTCTTTATTAGATATACTAAGTGGCAAAGAGTAATAATGTTGCCCATTCGAAACCATTTATATTAATTTCAAAATTATTCAATACTTATGCATTGGGAACTGTTTTACTTACACTTCTATTAGTTCTAAGGTGAAAAATATACATGATCAAACACGCTCTATTGTATCATAAGCAAATGAAATATTTTTTAAAACAATATTCAGGGTGTCCTAGCTGGTGTGACTCAGTGGAATGAGCACTGGCCTACAGACCAAAAGGTTGCCATTCAGATTTCCAATAAGGACGCATGCCTGAGTGTGGGCCAGGTCCCCAGCTGGGGGCATGTGAGAGGCAACCAATTGATGTTTCTCTCACACTTCACTGTTTTTTTCTCCTTTCCCCTCTCTAAAATAGATGAAATATTTTAAAAAGTAACATTCAGAATAGAAAGGAAATGAACTGACATACTGTGCATCTATCTGTGAGAGCAATGCTACACTGTCCCTTTGATCTTCAACTGGAGTAGCTTTCTATTACCCCAAATTTTATAGACAAGAATATTGGGGGAAAAAAAAGAATATTGATCCAAGGCAAGGTTTAAGGTCACCAGAGTATTGGAATGAGCAGTTAAAATGAAATCTCTTAACTTCAAATTTACTTTCATTTTTTATTTTTTAAAGATTTTACTTATTTATTTTTAGAGAGAGGAAAAGGGAGGAAGACAGGGAGAGAAACAGCAATGTGTGATTGCCTTTTATGTGCCCCCAACTGGCCCGCAATCCAGGCATGTGCCCTGACTGGAATTCAAACCAGGGACCCCCTTTGATTCACAGGCTGGTGCTGAATCCACTGAGCCACACCAGCTAGGGCCAAATCTACTTTCTACTGCATATATTCTCCATTTCATAAGATAATAAAACATGAGACTAACCAAATGAAATGTTTTACCCCCATTTACTGTTAAACTTTATGAGCTAATTTACTCTAAATTTAACATTTATTTGCCAAGTTCTTTAAACACTGAAATCAAGATTTCACTATGAATGAAAAAGCTAAGGACAGTGAACATAACAACTATTATAACCAAATAACCTCAGTTCATATTAGGAGAGTGGTTTCCACTGGGATAGGCATTTGCCCTAGAGGGGTAAATAATAACCCACCGGGGGCATCTTATTTAAATGAGTTTTTAAAACTCTCATCCTTTTCATATTTTTGTTTAGTTATAATTTATATATAAATTATATATAATTCATACATAAATTGAACACTATATATAATGTTCAAATATTCACTTGCTTAAATAGGATGCGAACGACAATTTCGGGGGCACATTTTAGTGAACATTTTTCAATAGAATTACATAATATTGTAGGAAAATGGAACTTATCATCTAATTTAAGCAGCAATTTGAGGCCCGAAATAACAAACTGATTTGGCCCAGAGTTATACATCCAATCAGTGGCACTTGATACAAAACATATAAAGATAAAAATATTTTTAAGCACTGGCTGGTGGCACAGTGGATAAGGCGCCTGCCTGCAAACCCAAAAGTCACTGGTTCGGTTCCCCAGCCAGGGCAATATAACCAGGTTGCAAGTCAGATCTCCGGCCAGGTCTGTAGCTGGAGGCAGGTGAAGGGCAACCATATATTGATGTCTGTCTGTCTCTCTATCTCTGCCTCTCTCCCTAACCCTCTTTCTAAAAATAATAAATAAAATCTTTAAATTTTTTTTCAAAGTTAGCTAGGGAAAAGTATTATTTCCGGTTATTCAGCTATGACTTATCTAATAGCACTGATAAAGGATATATATATATACACATATATAGAGAGAAACAGCAAAAATATTTATTGCTCTTTTTCTTTTTTTTTCTTTTTTTTTTAAACAGAGATAATGATCCAGCTGATTGCTTGGTTTATTCATTAGTCTTCTGTTTTTTTTTTGTTGTTTTTTTTTTTTTAAGATTTTATTTCATTATTTTTAGAAAGAGGGGAAGAGAGAGAGGCAGAGAGGGAGAGAGACATCAATGTATGGTTGCTTTTTTTCACCTGTCTCCAGCTACAGACCTGACTGGAGACCTGGTTTGCAACCTTGTTATGTGCCCTGGCTAGGGAATCGAACCTGCAACCTTTGGGTTTGCAGGCCGGCACCTTATCCACTGTGCTACCAGCCAGGGTTATTGCTCTTTTTCTGACAAATCTCTCACAACTATTCACTAAACTGTATCATGTATTCCAATGGCTTCAGTTTAGGCGGCAACTAACTCTATATGTTCTGCTTCTTCTGTAAAATCTCAGTATTACACTGTCATGCTCCATGATTACACATAACTGAATTTTAAAGACTTTTAACTAACAATATTTTTTTAAGTAAAAATGTAAAAAAAAAAGTAAAAAAACAACTTACAGAAAAATAATTTAAATGCCTAATATATATGAAAATTATGCAAATGCTGTTACACTGCAAATTAATATAGTGTGATAGTATTTTTTACTTTAAGATTGGCAAATATTAAAAAGTTGAGTAGGGGTCTAAGTCTGAGCAGCCAGAGTGTGGTAGGTAACAGTCATTAGCGCAAGGGTCATTTTATTGCTAGAAAGGGATGGCCCTTGCCTGTGATGATGGTGGATAGCAAAATGAACAAAGAGCCCTGGCTAGTGACACAGTGGATAAGGCACCAGCCTGCAAACCCAAAGGTTGCTGGTTCATTTCCCCGGCCAGGGCACATTACCAGGTTGCAAGCCAGGTCTCCAGCCAGGTCCATGGCTGGTGGCAGGTGAAGAAAGGCAACCATACATTGATGTTTCTCTCCCTCTCTCCCTTCCCCTCTCTCTGAAAATAATCATAATAATAATAAAAAAACAAAGATGTGCAGATGAGAGCAGTTGATTGATTAACCAAACGTTTATAGCAACTAGAGGAAAGAGAAGGCTTCATAGAGTTGCTGAGAGCTAAGTCAATTGAATGGAGCTGGAAGGATTAATTGAAGGCATACTGTAAAGTAATTAAAGAAAAAGGACTAGAACATGTTACTGTTGATGATTTGATGGCTAAAATCCCATGAAAAGGCACAGCCGGGTACCTGACAGGAGGATCTTCTACAAAGCTAAGAACATTCCTTATTCAGCATACCAGGATGAATTACACTGTGTTGTTTTGTGGTCTTATTTCCAACAGTAAAAGTTACCATAAATTATCAGTTTCTGATAATGATATTTAGAGAAATATCAGCACTGTATTAATTTTTCCCCCTACATGTGTTACTTTAATAAATTAGTTCATGAATTAGTTTGAAGTTTCCTCGGATCTTGGAATAAATAGGACTTTTCAACACTACACCAGATTTGTTGAGAGAAAAAGTCAGCAAGGAATATAGTTTAATTATTAAACATGTGCATATTTCTGTGCTAACAACTGAGAAGTGAGCAGCCTTTTCAGATTGTCTAGATACGGTGTATTCCTCTTCTGAATCCCTATATTTTATAAAACATGCTTCTTCTTTTACTAAAAAAAGTTTAATAATACCAGAGCTGGCAAGGATATAGTGAAACATGGACTCCCAAACACTATTGGTATTTAAGTATATTTTCAACTTTAATATGCCAGCATCCATCAAAATTTAAAATATTCTCTTTAATCAGTTAGGTTTACTCAGAAATTTATATTATCAATATAAATAACTAATAATGTTTAAGGATATTCACTGCAACATTACTTATGACAACAAATAGGAACAAAAAAGGTTTAATTCTGATACATATTCAACATGTACTGATATAAAAATTATTCTCAGTATATTGAATTAAAAAGTAAATTGCAGAAGAGCATGTATTTGAGCTAAATTTGACAAACGTTGTACAGCACCTAATGTCTCTCTAGGAGACTCACAGTGTATCCTAACATACAAAAGGTGCATCATTTATCCCAATGTTATCCTAATTTCTATTAATACAATCCTGATTTCAATAAGTACATACATGCTTCTGGCTAGTGTGGCTTAGTGGGTTGAGTGCCAACCCAACCAAAAGGTCAAAGGTTCAATTCCCAGTCAGGGCACCAGGCTGGATGTCAGCCAGCCCCTATGTTGGTAGCATTTATAGGTGGCAACCAATAAATGTTTTTTCGCACGTTGCTGTTTCTCTCCTCCCCCTCTCTAAAAAAATTTTTTTAATAAAACCCTTTTTAAAAAATGAAGTGTGTGAGAGGGTGTGTGTGTGTGTACATACACATAGTTTAGAAAATATAGAAAAAAATAGCAGGGGCTCTAGAATCTAAGCTGCCACAGCTTACTAGCTGTTTGACCCTGGGAGTTAATTCATTTCTGTGGCCCTGTTTTCTATCTGTAAAATGAAAATAGCACCACCTGTCTGAGTGCTTAACGCATAAAAGATGTTCCCTAACAACTTAAACAGGCCCTCCAATTTTTCATATAATGGTTTGTATATTGGCTTTATGTCAGCAATGAAAGTTTTAGGAATCTATTTTTTTTTTTTAAAGGATTTTATTATTTCCAGAGAGAGAGGAAGGGAGAGAGGCAGAGAGGGATAGACACATCAATGTATGGTTGCCTTTCAACTGCCTCCAGCCATGGACCTGGCTGGAGACCTGGTTATGTGGCCTTGTTGGGGAATTGAACCAGTGACCTTTGGGTTCACAGGCTGGTTCACTGTGCTACCAGACAGGGCTAGGAATCTATTTTTTTAAATACCATCTTGTTCAGGTTCCAATATGGTGACAATTACATCCAAAATAAATGCTTAAATCTTGCTAAGCAAAATGTCATTATTTCATTTGTGGGATGTAGGCAACCATGGGGAATTCTTAGAAAATGTAAAATAACAATGAAATCCTACTGAGGTAATCAAGATACGAAGAACAATTAGACTTCTTCCCTACTGAGAAGCAGCATAAACTGGCTGACAAAAAAAAATGTCCCTGTTTCTTGATAAAGAGAAGATTTGCTTGCTATCCTCAACAAGTCTAGTCAGGAATTTAAGGAAGGGAGGAGGTAAAAGATCAATAAATATTGAGTACTCATTAAGTGTCAGGGCCTGTTCTAGACAATGGGTAAACAAAACGATCAACAGCCTCCCATGTTTACATTCTAGGCAGGCAGGCAGGTAGATATACAGAGAGAAGTCAGTGACTTGAGCAAGTACAAGCAGTGCTAGAGTTGGAAAAAGATGGGTAAGCGCTGTTTCAGATAAGACAGTCAAGGAAGACCTCAGAGAGCGGTTAACAAGTGCCTAGAACTGAATGAAAACAAAGCACACTTGACCAATTTTGAAGTGGTGCTTTCTATTTAGATGGGGTTGTTGTTGTCCTTAACACTGCTCAGAAGACTATGAGCAACAGGTAGACACCAAAAATCACTAGGGGGTTGTCACAGAACGCAGCAAGAGATAAGGTGGTATCACAGTAAACGACAGCACCCAAAGTTCCCACCACCTCACTGGTCACCTTTGTTTTGGTCATATGAACTGCAAAACTAATTTTTCTTTTAACTACCTGTCACATAGTTTCTATTTACACATCTCCCAAAAGAAGGCAACATAAAAAAGTTAATGCATTGAAAATCTATATTTTAAAGATTTTATTTCTTTTTAGAATGAGGGGAAGGGAGGGAGAAAGAAAAGGGAGAGAAATATCGAAGTGTGAAAGATACATCAATCAGTTGCCTCTCATACACCCCCAATTGGGGTCCTGGCCCAGGCACATGCCCTGACTACAGGCCTGCGCTCAATCCACTGAGCCACACTCACCAGGGGTAAAAATGTTTGAAATAAATGAGATAGATAAACCTTAAGGGTCTTCGAAGCCCTCAACCTGAAGGATTTAGGAAGACTAATGGTCCCCTATTTAATCATTTCCAAACTGTCATCCTATGAGGCTTCTAACTCTTCCTGAATACTATACAATGCCTCTCATGTCTTTCATCAACACCACTCTTCATTTTACAAGTATGTAATTGTGTATGAATGTACACTAAATAGATGAGTAATATCTCCAACAAATTAAGTTCTATATACCCAGAATTTTATTCATTTGTGGGTGTGATGTATATAAAAATGACTAAACAAGACCTACACTTTGACTGGCTTAGTCAATGTAAGAGACAAACATGGAAACCAATATCCAGGCACCACACTTATGAGACTATATATATATACATATATATATATAGTATGAGACTATATAAGACTATACTAAGTGAAAGAACCACCTATTTCAGTCTGCTGAAATCAAAACACAGTTCTGAAAAACTGCTAATACTTCAATCTTAAAGGATAAACTGGCAGATGGAAAAGGGAGGACCCTGAAATTCAATCAGGCAGACTGACAGGTCAGGTGAAAGTAGACCACCCCCCTCCAAAAGAGCCTGGAAAGGGAAAGAGAGGTCCAGATTCTACATGCTTCTGCACACCAGGCTGACGTCTCAATTTTTCCTTGCCTTTGAGGCAAGAAACCACTGAAGAATTTTTGGGAATAAAATGACTAACAAGATTATATTTAAAGTTTAAAAAGAACATTTTGAAGCCCTGGCTAACGGCTCAGTGGATAAGCACCAGCCCGCGAACCCAAAGGTCGTTGGTTTGATTCCCAGCCACGGCACATAACCAGGTTGCAAGACAGGTCTCCAGCCAGGTCCATAGCTGGAGTCAGGTGAAAAGCAACCATACATTGGGGGGGCGGGGGGAGGGGCGGCATTTGATGGTTTGTAGGTAAGTCCAGTCAGAAGGCAAGAAGTCCTGGTTGGTGTAGCTCAGTGACATGAGTGCTGGCTTGCAAACCAAAGAGTTGCTGGGTTCGATCCCCAGTCAGGGCACCTGCCTGGGTTGCAGCCAGGTCCCCAAGAGGTGTGCAAGAGGTGACCACACACTGATGGTTTTCTCCCTCTTTTTCTCCCTCCCTCCCCCTCTCTCTAAAAAATAAGAGGATACTATGAAGCTTGAGCCAAAACAGTGACAAAAACAAGAGTTAAAAACCATACATATGTACAAAGTATCAAAAAAAAAAAAAAACCAAAACACACACACACACACACACACACACACACACACACACACACACACAAACAATAAGAGGAAATCATTTAGTAAAAATCAGAAAACTCCACAGAGGAAATAACATTTGCATTGGTCCCTAAAGAAAGGACAGTTGCCAAGGCCCTGGCTGGTAGCACAGTGGATAAGGTGCCAGTCTGCGAACCCAAAGGTCGTTGGTTCGATTCCCCAGCCAGGGCATATAGCCAGGTTGCAAGCCAGGTCTCCAGCCAGGTCTGTGGCTGGAGACAGGTGAAAGGCAAACCATACATTAATGTTTCTCTCCCTCTCTGCCTCTCTCCTTTCCTCTCCCTCTGGAAATGATAAATAAAATAATATTTAAAAAAAAAAAAGGACATTTGCCATGCAGAAAACGAGAGGAAAATAGAGTAGCATAATAAAAGGGAAAGACATAGGAATGCTTGATGACCTGAGATCTTCTAGAAGTAATTCTATCCTTTTAGAGATCAACCAGTTGATAAATTCTTACTGAAATCCTAATATGGCTTGGATCTTGAAGAATGAAATGAAAATTAGGACCATCTTTCCCAAACTAATGCGCTTGGAAGTTCACAGGTAAAATTTTAATCACAGGAGTAACTGAGATTACACTTTGGTCCATGGACACCAAATATCCTTATAGGACTAGGGTGCTGGGACTGGCTAGGTAAGAGTTATAAAGTCAACTGTAGACAAGGCTGTGAAGGATTTTTATTCCAAGTCTAAGAAATCTTGGAAATTCTGACAATTCTCGGGGCATTGTTTTTTGCAGAGATTTTCTTATTTAGTTCACACAACAACATATTTTCATACAGAACAAGAAGTGCTATTCTTATTCTTATTTGCAAATGAGAAAACTAAAGTTAAAAAAATATAACAGGCCCACCCTGGCTGATGTGGCTCAGTGGACTGAGTGCCAACCTTCGAACCAAAGGGTCACTGGTTGATACCCGATGGATCAGGGCACATGTCTGGGTTGCGGGCCAGGTCCCCTGTTGGGGGTGTGTGAGAGGCAGCTGATCAATATATCCCTCCCTCTATCTGAAATTATGTAAAAATAAAGATAAAAAACATGCCAAAGTCACACAATTAGTTTAAATAATGAAGCTTCTGGCTTAGACCTTTTGTACTCAATCCCTATCCTAGAAAAACTAAAATTCATATATACAATACTTACTTATTTTAACTACTGACAATTTACAAAGTCACTGTTGGTGTAGATTCTAAACGTGTCTCAAATAAAGAAGGTTTACTCATGAAACTACTTTGGTATTCCCAATGCACTCGTATAATCATTTAACCCAATAACTTTGAGCTTGTTAATGAAGACTACTTTAAAAGTCTTCAAAGTTTGTGATACAAATAAAACATCCAGTTTAAGACTTTAGGAATCTTGGTTCCCAAAATACAGCAAAAACTTGAGAGAATATCATCAATTTTTCAGCAAAACAAAGGAAAGACTTTTTCTGGAGTTTATCTTATCCACACTGTCTGGCAGACAGTATTTTCAGAAACGGAACCAAGGAAAAGAAAACAAACAAAAACCAACAACAAAAAACTACCTCATCCTATAGTCACTGAATACAAACTTATCTTGAGTGTCATTTCCTCAGTTCTGAAATTTTGTTTTTATCATCTTCACAAACTTCTGCCCAGAATAAGACAGCTTTTCTAACCTTCCATATGTTCATTTATTTCTTCATTTGGTGCAATTCCAAAGATAAAACCTTTCCTTTTAAATGCTGCAAGAGATGGAGGGGATATGATCCCAGTCTGTTTACAGGAGGGATCTCCCTGGCACAACCTAAGTCTCTAGGACATTTATTTCTAAACCAAACACCTGATGAAAACACATTTGTGGGCAATTAAGCATCCCAAAGAGCACAGGAATGTAATAATGTTACATATTATGTGCTCCTAGCAGGCAGATTCCCATCTTCAGTACTTAGTGCAATGAAAGGCATGCACACAATAATTAAGAAAATGGATAAATCTTATTTTGCCTTTAAAACCAAGGCCTATTAAACCAAATTTGGACAGTGAAATTCTTCCTGCTTCATCATAAAAGTGAAAAAAAAAATTCTGTATCTGGTATCTAAGTTTTTTTCTGTTTCTGTATCTAACTTGGCTTTACCTATACTAGAAATGTGACCAAAATATTGTGATAAATGTTATACAGAGCTTAATATAATATAAGCTTTCTATTTCTACTGTTTTTAGAAGTCATGACCAGGAGATAACTGCCAGAAAACAAAATGTAATTTTGCAGTCATAGTTTGTTGGACCAAAGTTACCAACTAATAAGTAGTAGAGTCACAATTAAGATCCAACTAACTCCCAATCCCATGTGCTTTCTACTACAACATACCATCCCAGAAACACCTTTTCTTATCTCACTGTTAAGTCAAAACACTTTGGAAAAAATTTTAGACCAAAAAAAATTAAATAAATAAATAAATAAAATCATAGAAAATACAAATTATAAAAGTACATTCGTTATTACTATTATTATCATGATCATCATTATTATTACTTTATCCTCACCAGAGGACATTTTCTTCATTGCTTTTAGAGAGAAGGAAACATACAAAAAAAAAGCATCCATTGGTTGCCTCCAGCACACACCCAGGGATCCTATCCATGTGGACTGGGGTAGCAAGTGCCGAGACCATGCACCCACTCAGATGGACCAAGGATCGAACCTGCAATCTAGTTATGTGCCTTGATTGGGGCTCAAACCTGCAATCTTTCGGTTCTGGGAGGACACGCTAACCAACTGAGCCACACCAGCCAGGGAAGTACTTTCTTTTTAAAATTCTTCTGTGCTCTTATATGTTTAAGCTATAACCAAGACTCAAAACATTATAAGATTCATTTCAAATAAAATTGGAGCTGCAAGCACTCACATGTAATATCTTCTGACAAGCTTCAATCTGATTGGTTACATCCATTACTGTTATCTTTCTAGGTAGAAAAATCAAGCTTAGAAGTCTTACCCCAAGCCCACAATTTTCTTACCTTTCTCCTCAACAGTCATTTTCTAAATTAGCTCTTTCTCCCAAAGCATTGTGTTCCTGGAATGTTACACACACGCACACACACACACACCATTCATGACTCATTTACATTTTTTCAGCATAGGGCCCCTTCCCTGATCACCCTATCTATAAAGTGGCCTCTCCCAGTTAATTTCGTCTAAACAAACATATATTGCAATCTATAGTTAATCTTTTTGTTTACTTTTACTAGTTAATTGTCATTCCCATTAGGATGTCCCATGAGGGCTGTTCCTTTATCACACCTCCTTTCATTTGAAATTCTTGTTTCTACCACCTCCTCCCCACTGTAAGCTCATCTAGGGTAAGTAGCGTCTTACTCATGTTTTCTCAGCACTTTGTTAAAACGCCTGACACCATCCACAGTAAAAGTTTGTAGAATAACCCTACTGGTGTGGTTCAGTGGCTTGTGCAACCACCTGTGAACCAAAGGGTTGCCTGTGCGAGTTCCAGTCACAGCACATGCCTGGGGTTACCACCTATGTCCTCAGTTGGGGGGAAAAGGCAACTACACATTGATGTTTCTTTCCCTCTCTTCTCGCTCTGTCCCCTCTTTCTAAAAACAAATAAAATATTTTTAAAAGTTTCTAGAGTAGACATGGGTTTTAAGTACAAATGATCATTACTAATGAAGAAGTAAAGAACAGTTACAACTTAACATTTCATAGTGCAGAGAGGCCGCTACAGGTTGTAGACATAGAAATTAGAGTGAAACAATGTATGGAAAAGATTAGCAAGGACAAAATTCCATTCAGAGATGAGGCAGCTTCTAACTCAGTAGACAGAGGAAGAAAGGCAACCCACCCAAGTCCATTTTTGACTCTCCTCCGAAACCAACACAGCCAACTTACTGTTCCCCAAAATTGTAAGTTGGGAGCACCACAATTTATTCAACAATCAACTATGCATTAAGAGTCCAAAAGCCAACACACTATTGTTATTTTGCATTCTCTAAGGTATGCCAAGTAAGGAGCAAACTTGATGTCAGAGAAGTAGAAATGACAATGGCATATCTTTAAACTTATAAGGGTCTCAAAAACATTGAGAAAAATCTCTGATTGATCGTGGAAACTAAAGTAAACATCCAATAAATACATAATTATTGGTAGAACGAGTATGATACAGAAATGGTCCTGCGACTGCCAAAGGAGATCACGCTCCACATCTTTCTTGATTTCCTTCTACTCAGAGATCCTAATAACCACTACAAGGCCCATTCATGGCAGCAAAAGCCTCAAAGGAATGCAGAATAGAAAGAACGGCTTAAGTGTTTTTTGTTTTTTTAAGCGCAAAAAGACATCAACCAACCGGCTCCGCAATTCCTAACCAGAAAACCCTAGACGCCTTTCAAAGAACTGTCTGTCATATCTTTTGGGGGGTCCAGTAGACACTGACTCTAAAGAGAAGTGTCTGGCCCCAACATATATCTCCGATTACTCAGAAGAAGAAAAAAATCCAAAGAACCGATTTTCCAGTTTGGAGGTCTGCCCTCTACTCGAGAAAAGATCGTCTGGCAGAAACGAGCAATCAATCCCTCAGAGGGCAATGGCGCTCCAAACACCCGGCAGGGGCACAGGCAACGACGACAGGGCACGGCCCTTCCAGGCAGCCGCGGGCGCCCTCCGAGCTCTCAGTCTATCCCAGTGCAACCCGCCCTGACCGTGGCTAAAGTCGGGCAGTGGCAGAGGGGGGCCAGCAGTCGAGCTTCTCAGCCGGGCCTTTCTGGCCCGGGGGCGCGGCGAAACACGAAGGGAGCGCCTTTCAGTCCGGCCCCGGCTAAGGCAATGGATCCGGGGCCTCTTCCCTTGGCCTCCCCACCCCGCCGCCCACAGCCAACCAACCAGCCCCTCACCTGGCAGAAGCTCCGACAGTAGTTCAAAGATGAGACCTCCGACACCTCTTGCTCCCTCAGTTCTGTCTCCAGCTGCCATAGACACGGTCGTAGCCCCGAGGCTCCTGGCGCCGGAGATGCGGGGCGCTGACTCTGAGCCATGGACTCAGTCTCGGTTCGGTCTCCCGCTCCCGCCCCCACCGGAGCCTCAGCCCCAGCCCCGGCGGCAGCGGCGGCGGCGGCGTCTCCCTTTCCGTCCGCCATCTTCCCACGGCCCAGCAGCGCGTAGGCAACCAAGCCACGTGACTCAACCTTGGCCCCGCCCCGATCGACCGCGCGTGGTGACGCACTCGCCCGCGACGCCGGCGCCCGCGGGATTCCGTCACTGGGACTCTGGAAGCTCCTCCTCTCTGCGTCCTGCCTGACTGCGGTCCTGCCAAAGTCCCGGCAAAAACGGACCGGAGAGACTTCTGCCCTACTCAGTCCTTCCAGGTCCTTTCGAGTTGTGTGATCAGCGAGCCGACTTCCCTGTAGACAAAATCTAAGATGTGAGCGGGGATGACATTTGAGCTGCGAGCTGACGAACAACAAAAAGGTAACCCTGAGAAGAGCCTAGAGGAAAGCATCCCCAGTAGAAGGAAAAGAAGTCAAGATCTAAGACCAAATGAAGATTAGCTTTCTGGGAATGTGCCTTATATTAGAGAAAGTAGGGAAAGCACTAGGGAAAGGATGAACTCTTAAATAAATGGCGCTGGGCCATTTTTTTCCCCAAGAGAAAAAAAAAGTTGTTTTAATTTCCCTTCTGGAAGTGAGATTTCTACTTCAAACCATTTCCAAAAATAAATCCCAGGTAAAATAAAGACCTAAATATATTTATTAGAAAATAGAAAACGACTTATGATATCAAATAGGGAATGATTTCCTAAATTCCAAAAAGCACAAACCATAAAGAAAAATGTTAGATTTGCATTCAAATGCGTCACTTCAGTAATAACAAGTTTTAAAAGGTGACACGCAAAGAACAAAACCTAGACGATATGCACCATATATAGCCATAAAAGTGTTAAAATCCAGAAAAGTTCCCCAATAGAAAAGTAGATAAAGGACATACAAAGTTCATCAAAAAAGACATTTGAATGGCTATTAACCCCAAGAAAATATTTCACTTCACTATAACTAAATTAGTTATAATTAATTAAAATAATTAAAATGAGATATAATCCCACACCCAATAGACTGGCAAAAAAACTTAAATTAGTACCATGTTTTAGGATTCAGGAAGATGGTACTTCATTGCTGGTGGAAATATAAATTGGTACATCACTTAGAAGAGTAATATGTAACATTTAAGAAAATTGAAAATGCACATGTCCTGTGACTCTGCAATTCCTAATAATAATTGTCAATAGCCAGGCACTTTTCTAGGTTGTTCACGTATATTAGCTCATTTAATCCTACCAACAACACTCTGACCTCTTTTTTTTTTTTTTTTTTTTTTTTAAGGTTTGTTTTATTAGGCCCTGGCTGGTAGCACAGTGGATAAGGTACCAGCCTGCAAATCCAAAGGTCGCAGGTTCGATTCCCCAGCCAGGGCACATAACCAGGTTGCAAGCCAGGTCTCCAACCAGGTCTGTAGCTGGAGGCAGGTGAAAGGCAACCATACATTGATGTCTCTCTTTTCTGCCTCTGTGCCTTCCCCTCTCTCTAAAAATAATAAATAAAATCTTAAAAACAAGAAAGAAAAGATTTGTTTTACTTATTTTCAGAGAAAGGGGAAGGAAAGGAGAGAGAGAGGGAGAGAAACATTGCTGTGTTGCTTCTCGTAGTCCCCCCAAACTAGGCATGTGCCCTAACAGGAAATTGCACCAGTGATCCTTTGGATCTCAGATGGGTACTCAATCCACTAAGCCCAACCAGCCATGGCTTATATTTTTTAAATTGATTGGTCTTAGAGAGAGAGAGAAAAAGTAAGAAAGAAACATCAATTTGTTGTTTCACATGCATTCATTGGTTGATTCTCGTAGGTGCCCTGATGATTGAACCCACAGCCTTGATGTATGGTGATGATTCTCTAATCAACTGAGATACCCAACCAGGGCAACAACACTCTCATTTTACAATTCAGGAAACAGAGGCACAGAGAATTTAGGTAATTTGTCCAAAGTGACAACTGATAAGTGATGATGACTGGAATGCCGTCCCAGTTACTCTGCTCCATACTCTGATCTCTTAACCACTACATTGCTGATATTCATTGAAGGACTATTTATAACAGTAAAATATTGGATACAACCTAACTATTCAACAGTAGAGATGAATAAACAAAATAAGGTGTGTTTACACTCTGAAATATTATACATCTTATAAATTAATAAATGAAACCTACATACATCAACATAGTAAACATGTAAAACAAAAAACATGATCAAAAGAAAATTGCAAATGACATAAAATACAGAGCAGACGTAGGTTTACAGTTGTTTGCATGGAAGATAATACAATAATAAACAATACAAGAATAAAGTTTCATATATGACTGAAAACCTATTTTTGTCCCACCTTGTATTATTTCATACTATACATTTTTAAAACATACAAAACAAATGCTCAAGTAGTAAAAATATTAAAACAAGGGAATGCATAAGAATAGCATATATAATCAAACCTCAATTTTGAATGTCTTGGTTGCTGAAAATTTATTTCTCTGCCAAGTTGTTCACAGTAAAAACAATGTCTTAGTTACCTAACAAAATTTTGTGTCTCTGCAAACGCAAAGGTTGCTGGTTCAATTCCCAGCCAGGGCACATAATCAGGTTGCAAGCCAGGTCTCCAGCCAGCTCTGTCACTGGATGCAGATGAAAGGCAACCATACATTGATGTTTCTCTCCCTCTCTGCCTCTCTTCCTTCCCCTCTCTCTAAAAATAATAAATAAAATCTTAAAAAAAAAAAAATTTTGTGTCTCAATTTTGTACCCAGCAACACTTTCATGTTGAAACCTGTATGATCAGTCACGTGTCTCTCAGGCAATAAACAAAGGACATTTATTTTTTTAACAAATTGTTTCTCAGTCAGCCTTCCAGAACAAATTAAGAACTGAGGTTCAACTGTATTACTTTAGAATGGCAGTGCCCTGGGGAAGGAGTGAGGGAAGTGTGATAAGCATTCACTGCATCTGTATTGAGGGAGGCAGAGAGGGAGAGAGATGTCAACGTATGGTTGCCTTTCACCTGCCTCCAGCTAAGGATCTGGCTGGAGACCTGGCTTGCAACCTGGTTATGTGCCCTGGCTGAGAATCGAACCAGCGACCTTTGGGTTCACAGGCAAGCTCCTTATCCACTGTGCCACCAGCCAGGGATGTTTTATTTTTTAATTATATTTTATTGATTATGCTATTACAGTTGTCCCAATATTTTCCCTTTTCCCCCTCCAAACAGCACCCACCACTCTCTCTAACGATCCTCACACCATTACTCATGTCCCTGGATCATGCTCCTTGGATACTCCAAATACCCCATATATTATATCCCCATGGCTTTTCTGTAACTACCTGTTTGTACTTCCTAATCTCCCCCACCTCTTCACCCACTCCCCCAAACCCCCTCCCATCTAGCAACCATCATTACATTATCCATGATTCTGTTTCTGTTGTTCTTATTTGCTTAGTTTGTTTTTTAGATTCAATTGTTGCTTGATATGTATTGATTGCCATTTTGTTGTTCATAGTTTTGATCTTTTTTTTTCTTATATAAGTCCCTTTAACATTTCATGGAATAACCTTTTTAGTGAACTAGCTATTTCTGGTCTTGCCCTCTGTAATCACTCCTCCACATAATAGCCAGATTAATCCTTTGAAAGCAATCGGGTCTCATCACTCCCTCTGCTCAAAATATTCCAGGGGCTTTCCATCACCCTTACTGGAGTCCACAGAGTTGTACCTACCACCTTTCCATACTTACTTCCCACTACTGCACCTCTCCTTGGGTGCCAGCCATGTTGTCTGTACCATTCTTAAACAAGATAAGCCCCATGACTTTTGCATGTTTCTTCCCTCTGCAGAAAAAACTTTTTTTTTCTTTTTTTCATTTCAGTCAGGTTCAAGTATTACTTCAGAGAGCCATTCATTCCCTGATGCTCCTATCTAAAATAGCTTCTGTATCTCCTTGCTTCCCTTTTGTTTTTTTTTCATATTCATTGACTTTATAGTATCACTCTTTTGTGTGTCTCCCTTTCCTAAAAGGTAAGTTCTTTTTTTTTTTAAATTGAGACATAATTGACATATAACAGAAGATAGGGTTTTATTCAATGCTATATCCCTAGAACCTGGTATGGTAGTTCCTGGCATACTATGGATACTCTATTTTTTATGAATAAAATTTTAAAATCTTATGGTATTTGAATAAGGCTGGCTGAGATCACTTAGGGAAAGTGTGAATCAGGGGTCACCAACTCATATTCCTACATGTCTTAGGCAGAAAACCTAAGTGAGTGAAGTGAGCTGGATATCACTATTTTGGATATAGTGGGATGATTAAGAAATGATCCCGGTAACAGGTACTCAGTTCCAGCAAATTACTGCTAAGTGAGAAAACATCCCATTTTTCTACATCTTCTCCAAAATAAATCGAAAATCCAGGTTTTAAATACAACTTCCCTTTAAAACAAACAAAAAAGAAAAAAACACACAAAAACTGCAGGCCACATAATACCCACTTGTCAGATTGTGACCTCAAACAGAAAAAAAAAAAAAGGAGGATCCAGGATAACTCCAAAATTGGCATGTCAGAGGAAGGATCCAGTCAGCAAAGAATGTTGAAAATAATCCATCAAGGAGATGAAGGGAAAACCAGAAGAGTGTGTGATATTCTGGAAGATAAAAGAAGGCAGTGGCAGGGAATGAATAGACAACTGTGTAAACTGTTAATAAAAGTCTGGGTTAAAGCCCTGGCTGGTAGCGCAGTGGATAAGGTACCAGCCTGCAAACCCAAAGGTTGCAGGTTCGATTCCCCAGCCAGGGCACATAACAAGGTTGCAAGCCAGGTCTCCAGCCAGGTCCATAGCTGGAGGCAGGTGAAAGGCAGCCATATGTTGATGTTGATGTCTCTCTGCCTCTCTCCCTTCCCCTCTCTCTAAGGATAATAAAATCTTAAAAAAAAAAAAAAAGGCCCTGGGTTTTGTGTCCCCCCCCCCCACTCCCAAAGTTACAATACAGTTAATTTATTTGCAACTTTCTTTAGTCACATTCCCATTTTAAGGCTACTCCAAGTTCCCCTTGATTGAAACTGGGTATTTCTGGTATTTCTCAATACACCATTGGTAACACATTTACAAATGTTGATTAGGGTAGTTTTTATTTTGCAGATTCATCTATTCAGATTCAAAAAGCATTGTGGATTCCTTCTATGGTTATAGCACCTGTCAGTATAGGTAAAAAGCAGAAAGCTCTGCCCTGGCTAGTGTGGCTCAGTGAATTGAGCACCAGCCTGGGAACCCAAGGGCCATTGGTTCAATTCCCAGTCAGGGCACATAACCAGGTTATAAACCAGGTCTCCAGCCAGATCCCCAGCTGAAGGCATGAGAAAGGCAACCAACCATACACTGATGTTCCTCTCTGTCTCTTCCTCCCTCCCTTCCCCTCTCTCTAAAAATAACGAATAAAATATTTAAAAAGAAAAAAAAAAAAAAAAAAAGGCAGAGGCAGAAAGCTCTGAGGTCATATTTGTCCAAATTGAATTCCAGTCCCATGGCTTACTAGGTGTGTGTCTGTAGGTTATTTCATTTCCTTGAAACTCGGGTTCTTCATCTTAAATGGCTATAATAATAGCATTTATCTCATAGGAATGTCGTGGGTCTAATGAAATATTCTTTTTTTTAAAAGTTTTACTTATTATTTCCAGAGAGAGGGGAAGGGAGAAAAGTGAAGAGGGAGAGGAACATCAATGTATGGTTGCCCTTCACCTGCCTCCAGCTATAGATCTGGCTGGAGACCTGGCTTCCAACCTCATTATGTTCCCTGGCTGGGAATCGAACTAGCAACCTTTGAGTTCGCAGGCCAGTGCCAATCCACTGAGCCACCAGCCAGGGATAATGAAATATTCTTAAAGTTGTCAAAACAGGGCCAGATATGTAGTAAGCACTCAATAAATATTATTACTAATGTTTTTATGAGGTTCAGTCTCAGAGAATAATTTTAGCCTCCTTTATTTTAGGCCCCCACACATACTGACTTTGGAAACAATTTATTCTCATGACTGTCCTGTGAGTGACAAAGTGATCAGAGGACAAATCAATATTGTGTATCATTAAAGGAGCTGTTTAGGCTATATTTCTCATTTGTAAGTTCAAGAACTTGATTCTCTCATTGCACCTAGGTAATGACTAAGTCACAAGAGCCCAATTTACCAATTTACCCTGAAAATATATAATGGCATCCCTATAGAAAAGTCGGTTTGGGAAACAAAATTAGCATCAGAAGGTTGCTTAGGGAGGATAGAATCAGTGCAAAGGGAATTAGATCTTAAATCACCCCTGTTTTAACACCCAGGCTTCATCTCATGATTATCTTCTATTCTTTCTCTTACTCCTCCTAGAAATTTAATCAGATTAGATTTCAAACTCCATTTATTTATCCTGGGGACATTATCTTCCATCCATCTTTCCTCTGGCCCATTTCCACTTATTCATTCACTGAAATAAGAACATACAGATAGTCCCTGGCTGGTGGCTCGGTGGCTAAAGCACCAGCCTGCGAACCCAAAGGTCACTGGTTCGATTCCCCGCCAGGGCATGTAACCAGGTTGCAAACCAGGTCTCCAGCCAGGTCTGTAGCTGGGGCAGGTGAAGGGCAAACCATACATTGATGCTTCTCTCCCTCTCTGCCTTTCTCCCTTCCCCTCTCTCTGGAAATAATAAAAAATATAAAATCTTCAAATAAAAAAAAAAAAAAGAACATACAGTTAACATAGTATGGTGTACTCTGAAGTTCTTAGGAGAGCCTGGAGAGTGAGTAGCCAGGTGAGGAAGCGGTGTTTACACTCCAGAACCTCCTTTTGAATGATTATTCCCCATAACTGTCACCACACTCTCCCTGGCCTGCTGTCTAGGACCCCAGAAGCATTCTGTTTGTTCCCCAGAACCTTAGTGTTACTTTCTGGGAGGGAGGCTTTCTTGTTGTGTTTTGATGAAGGGTCAGGGGATCCAGTAGCAGAGGACCCCCAAAATAGGTAGAAGCTCAAAAGTCTCACAGATGTTTCAGTCTTTTCCCTCCTGCGAGAAATTTCCCCCAGAAAATTAATCTTTGTTCTTCCTTTTAAGGGATTGTATACAGGTTGGACTTATGGAAGGAGTGATTCCTTCACTATACCACCACCCTTAGACAATTCCTACACTTCTCGTGCTTGGGCTATTTATTATCAGAGTGTCTTTGCATGTATCCCAGCTTCTAGGTCACCCCACTCACTTCCTGAAATTCATTTTCCTAAATGAATCCCCATTGCTTAAATTTTTTCATCCCTTTTTTTCCTTCAAATGCAAACAAGATCTTCAGCCTGGCTTCTAAGTTCAACCGTTTATCACTTGCTAGTTCTAAGAGCACAGAGGTCCTTGCTAGCTCACCAAATATGTCACCCTCCCCCACCCCATTATACACAGTTTTCCTGCCTTTGTGTTTGTGATCAATTTGTCACATCTTCCTGGAATTCCCTGCCATTTGTATTGGATGGAATTAAGAGAGAGTGCTATTCAGTCGTGGTAGAGTGGTCCCCAGCTACATTGGCCTCCCTTCAGCCCTTCAAATGCTAATCTTTTTCTTACCTTATAGCCTTTATACATATTGTACTCATTGTTCTCTTCATGTGGAACATTTTCCACCTATCCAGATCCTTCTCAATTTTCAAGGTCTTCTCGTAAACAATTGCTTTTCTCTCTTGTAGCATTATGTTCTGTTTCCTTCCTTCATAGTACCTACCACCCACTTGCAGGTAGTATTCATGTTTTCTTGCTTCCCACTCTATTTCAGTGCCAGGCCAGAGTAAGCACAAATATTTGCTGAATGCATGAATGATTTATGGGTTATATAATGCATGGACCTCATTGGCTATAATCATCAAAATTCCCCATATTCTCAATCTCTTCTCTGGTTTAACTTAGACCTAGCTCCTAGATCTCCCCAAAGACCACTTCTCTCAAAGACTGTCTACTCTCTTTTGTTCACTTCATAGAATGGTGCAAGGTGGCCCAGATTAGTTTCTTCATATATATTTAATTTCTGCAGAATTTATTTGCGAAGTCCTTTTCCTTTTGATCTAATGAATGGTCAGGAAGATAGCCCAAGAGAATACAAAGTAGTTATTGTTCAGGTAGACTGAGACTGAATCTGCTACTGGCTAGGTGGTGGTCTTGACCAAGGGGTACTTTGTGTTTATTTGTTTGTTTGTGTTTAAACTTCTCTCAGCCTTAAGCTTCTTTGTGTGTAACCTGAGTGAGCCCTGGTACTGTTAGGTTGGACTAGGATTTAATCTACACTGCCCCCTAGAGGATTTGTGTTTCTGATAATGAACTGAATCCCATGAATGTTTGAGGATCTTTGTGAACTATTCTCACATCTTAGACAGAGGAGGGTTCCAGTCCAGCCTTGTCAGAGGTGACCCCAGCATAGAAAGTGGCACCAACTCTGGCATGAACAGATGAAAAGTTCAGTGGTCTAGGAGAGGGCAACACAGGCTTTGACAAAGGTCAGCAATTCATGAGCAGAAGAGTAACAATAGTAGTTCCAGTTATTTCTGAGACTTGGGGAGGGGACCTCATTGAAAAACTAGATTTAGGTGGGAAAGAGGACAGAGGAGAGCAAAAAAGCGACGGATGTAATACAACAACAACAAAATTAAATTAAAAAAAGAAAAAACTAGATTTACTGCTACTTAACAGAATATGGTAGGCTGATTAAAGCTTGGAGATTTGGAATATTGCTAAGTATGTGAAACATTTACATTAACCATACTTAGGTGAAGTCAGGGGTATTTCTGAGCCACATATAAATGAAGATAGTAAGTACCCACGTGTCTGGGTTGTTGTGAGGATCCAAATTAGAAAGTAGGTTATATAAAATATAAGTATGGTGTCTGGTACATAATAGATCCTTAATAAATGGCAACTGCCATTATTGTTCTTAAAAATAAGATAACCTGGAGGGGGACAGAAGGGAGCAAAAAGGGGATGGATGTAATACAACAACAATAAAGTTTAAAAAAATAATAAGATAACCTTTCCCCCTCTTTTCTTATGCCATGTGACCAATTTATTATTTTTTAAAATTCTTTAATAATAAAGAGAATCAGAAAAAATAGATTGAAAAAAAAACCATGGTGAAACTATACACTTTTTTGTAGACAGTCCTTTGCTTTTGGGTTTAATAATAAAATACAGATATTTTGTTAATAAGTTAAGTGTGTGCGAATATATTTAAAATTCATTAATAGATGGATGCAATTATTAAGTGGTTACCAATAGCCAAAGGTGGGGAATTGAAATTGATTGAGAGGGGGCACACGGAACCTCTTAGGATGATGGAAATGTTCTATCAATTCTAATTCTATCAAATATTCTATTCCATGAAAAAATCTAATCTTGGCCCTGACTGGGTAGCTCAGTTGGTTAGAGCATTGCCCTCATACACCAAGGTTGCACGTTCTTAGGTCAGGGCACATACAAGAATCAACCAATGAATGTACAAATAAGTGGAACAACAAATCGATGTTTCCCTTTCTCTCTTTCTTTTTTTCTTTCTCTCTCTCCCTCCCTTTGAAAAAAGTAAAAGAAAAATAAATCTAATCTTGATTGCGGTCACTGTTAATGTGTATATACATTTGTCAAAATTCATTGAACTGTGCATGTAAGTGGGTATTTTATCGTATGCAAATTAAACCTCAAAAGAGCTCATTTAAAAATATTCAATGCTTTCAGGCATTTTGTTATTTTAATAATTTAAAAAATTAATTTAAAATTCAGTGTGTATTTTAAAATCATAGCTAATCTCAATTTTTACTCAGCATATTTCTAGTGCTCAATAGTCACATGTGGCCACAGGCATCCATGTTGGACAATGCAGCCATCAGGACTAAAAAAGAAGTTGCTTGGCTGAAGTAACTCTGAAAAAAATCAGTGCTTACTATGATACCAGATTGCTTCTATGTCCAAGTTTTGAAGAAAGGTAAAAATGTACCTAATTAAGCCTTGGCTGGTAACACAGTAGATAAGGTGCTGGCCTGCAAACCCAAAGGTTGCTGATTCGATTCCCCAGCCAGGGCACATAACCAGGTTGCAAGCCAGGTCTCCAGCCAGGTCCATAGCTGGAGGCAGGTAAAAGGCAACCATACATTGATGTCTCTCTCCCTCTCTCCCTCTCTGCCTCTCTCTCTTCCTTTCTTTCTGGAAATAATAAATAAAAATTTTTAAAAATAATAAAAAAATAAAGGAGCGAGCTTCATAGGAAATCATAGAAATATTTATTATGATAAACAACATTTATTTAGCACTTTCTATGTGGTGAACATTGTACCAAGAGCTTCACAAAGGTCATTTCATTTACTTTAATCTTCACAACACCTGATAAGGTCATAATAATGGCTGACATTTATAGAACATGGTCGTAAACATTTTACATACGAGTGTACTAGCGCATTTACTCCTCAGGCAGCATCATGATATAGTTTGTGCTTTTATCTCATTTTAAAGACTTGAGATCAAAAAACTTTGATACATTTACACAATGGAATACTATACAGCAGAAAGAAAGAAGGAACTCCTACCCTTTGCAACAACATGATGGAACTGGAGAGTATTATGCTTAGTGAAATAAGTCAGTCAGTGAAGGACAAATACCATATGATCTCACCCATTATAGGACAATAATGAACAAAACTAACAACAAGCAAAACAGAACCAAATATATGCATACAGTGAATTGGCCTTCAGTGGTCGGGGGGAAGGGGGTTGGGGGGAGGGGGGAGGCAGAGGCAAGGAAAGGGAGCAGTTTAGACAAGAACCTAGCATAAAGGAACCATGGACATGGACAACAGGTGGGATTGACTTTGGGGGGAATGGGTGGGTGGGGAGGAGGACAGAGGGGAGCAAAAAGGGGATGGATGTAATACAACAACAATAAAATTTTAAAAATAAATAAAGACTTGAGACACAAAGAAATTAAGAGCCTTATCTGGTAAGAACAGAGCCAGAATCTGTGTACCCATATTTTAAATACATGTTAGTTATTATTTTTCTTGTCTTAGAAGGTCATGTTGAGTGATTTGATATCCGATGTATTGTTTGTAGAAATGAATTGAAAGTCATTTTATACGCTGAGTGATAATGGGCCATAAAAAATATTGTAACTGTTTAGTTAAGTTGTTATATTTTTTCTTCACGAGTAAGAGAAAATCATCCTATCAAGAATCACTAAACTTCCCCTGGCTCTGAAAAGGCATTTAAAACAAACTAACCAGTGAGAGATAAGCTCTGTTTTCTGACATAATAACCTGGGGCAAGTAGTAGACTAGGAGGGGTACTGAGCCTGCTCTATTATGGGTAGAAACAGGGAAGATATAAAATACTGAGTCTCAGGTTTTTAAACATTTTCTGCACAGTGATCCAGTACCATTAAGTCATATCTCTAATTTCACATCTGTGGCCAGTCGCAACCATTTTAAGGAGAACTCGGAATTTTAAGAATGTGTACCATTTCTTTCTACAGAAAAATATTATGGTTTAACCTTTAAGCGATAATAACATAAAAGTTGGTCAGGAAGGCAGATTTTGTTTATTTTTCTTTTTGTAATATATTTGGTCCACAATCATATCCTTTTAAAGATTTTATTTATTTATTTTTAAAGAGAAGAGAAAGAAGGGAGAGAGGGAAAGAAACATCAATGTATGGCCACCTCTCTCGCACCTCCAACTGGGGACCTGGCCCACAACCCAAACATGTGCCCCCACCTGGAATCCAACCTACCACCTTTTAGTCTCAGGCCTGTGCTCAATCCACTAAGCCACATCAGTCAGAATGATGTCATTTTTAAATTTATATGTTGATAAGTCATGACTTTTCTTAAATAATTAACTTGAAGTAAGTTAAAACAGTTGTAAAATTGGAAAAAGTCTAAATTTATCTTCCCATGTAACAATCAAGATTGCATTTAAAAAATAACTTTATAATATAATAATGTATTTAGAAATATGCTGACCTACAATAATACGTTTTACTAAAATCTGCTTTGTTACCATACATGTGAAGTTGATAAATTGATTACTCAGGTGGCTCATAAGAGTACAGGTTACATTGAAAGGGGTTTAAAAATCAAAAAGGTATGATAAATGTTGATCTCTAGTATAAGAATTTTATAATAATTTAAAATTATTTTACTGCTTTGTTCAGTACATGGATCATAGTTAACAATCTAGCTTGATGCATTTATATTTGAGCTGAAATTTTACTTTTGGTATCTAAACCTGGAGCTGTTGCCCACAACCTTTCATTTAAATTCTTAGATATGATTACAATTTTCCTTGCTCTTTTTATTGGTGTTCTTTTAAAAAAAATGAAGTAGGAACTATTAAATTTTGCTGCTAATTCTGATACCACAGAAACACAGGATCTTGGAGCTGAAAGATTAAAAATTAATTAATCCATAACTCCCCTACTCCCAGTTGTGTAAGTGAAAAAACTTTGGTATGAGATGTTTTAAAATGCTCTGGCTCCTACTCTTGATCTTTTTGAACCACATTCATCTCCTGTAAGGAAAAAAGTTTCTACATCACTTATTAAATAATATAACTTATTAAGTAGATTTGTGTCCAAATGCATAAAAATGAAAATGCAACTTACAGCCAGAAGACATGCAATAAACTAGAAATTAAAATGGGGCACCATATTCATTGAGAAAATCAGGCACCCAGCTTTGGGTGCAGAGGCCAATAGCCCTTGGACACCCTGACTTGATCTTTCTTACTTTTGTTTCTTTTTCAATAGTATATTTTACAATTTCCTTTGGAGTATGGGGAATGGTTGGAAAAATGTTCTCAGAATTTATCTTCTCTTAGTGTATTGCTAGATACTGGAGAAGGATAGTCTTGCTGCAAAGGTATCAGGCATTCTCGAGGGTACATCTGAGGGCTTTACCAAAGCTTATGGGAAGGTGCCATATGTTGCAACATTCCAAGATGACGCAAGAAAATAAGGCAGCAGGAACTCTACACCTCCCCAGGAGAACATCACTTAATCTGGGCCAACAGCTTTCTCTTTCTCTCCTGGTCAAAAATCTCCACCCACCACAGTTTATTCGCTACTGGTATATAGGACTTGATTGGGATAGACGATGAAGGCTGAATGGAGGAGAGAATGGTTCAGCATGTACAAGCTTAGATCATATAAAATCCTTTGTAAAAGGTGACTCCTCAGAATTGTGTCTCCAGGATGCCACTGTGCCTTGTGAATTCATAAATTTTAAAGAATTTACAAGTAGCAGTGAGATTAGGTACTTAGCCCTGGAGTCAGAATTGCTGGCTTCAAATTCCATTTCTTCACTTACTATGTCACCTTGGCTTTAACTTCGTGTCTCAGTTTCTTCATCTGAACATTTGAAGACGTTTGAGCTCACTTCATAGGGTTGTTGTTAGCTTAAATTATTTATCTCCATAAATTTCTGTGAAATAATAAAACATACATAGGTTAGTCTCTGCCCCCAGGTTCCTGGCAGAGTTCCTAAATCCCTTGTAATTTCCTGGGTGATAGGAGTCTTTGTTCTAATGAGGTGACTCTTGGTGGGCTCTTGGATAGCTTTAGGATGGAGCTAGTGACCAGAAAGACCAATCCATGATTAAATGCTTGGAACTTTCAGTCCCACCTGCCCCATCCTCTGGGGAGGGGGGAAGATTGAGTTAATGACCAACCATACCTACACATGAAGCCTCTATAAAAATCTCAAAAGTATGGGATGCCTGTGAACCCAAAGGTAGCTGGTTCAATTCCCAGTCAGGACACATAACCAGGTTGCAAGCCAGGTCTCCAGTCAGGTCTGTAGCTGGAGGCAGGTGAAAGGCAAGCAGACATTAATGTTTCTCTCCCTTTTTTTCTCCCTCCCTGCCCTTCTCTCTAAAAATAATGAATAAAATCTTTAAAAAAAGTATGGGGTATACAGAGCTTCTGGGTTAGTGAACACAATTATATGCCTGGAAGTTGGTCCACCCAACTCCATGAATCTTACCCTATGTATCTCTTCATCTGGCTGTGCATTCATATTCTTTATTATAACCTTTATAATCAACCCATAAACATAAGTGTTTCCTTGAATTCTGTCAACTAATCCAGCAAATTAGTGAGTCCAAGGAGTGGGTCATGGTAATGCAGATTTACGGCTGGTTGATCAGAAGTACAGGTGATGTGGGACTTGTGACTGGCATTTGCAGAGGCCAGGCAATCTTGTGAAATTGAATCCTTAACTTTGGAATCTGACACTGTTGTGTCAGAATGAGTTAAATTGTAGGAAATCCAGCTGGTGTGGGAAAATTGGTTCCTGTGTGAAAAACTCTTACACCTGGTTTCAAAAGTGAAGTGAAATGAGGTAGTAGTGCAAGACTAAAGGAGAAAGACATAAGAAAATTGTAGATTTTTCTTTACAACTTTACTAACAAAGTTTATGGTTCATAGTAAGTACTTAATAAGTGTTAGTGATGTTTATTAGTTTCCTCCCTGGGTCTCTGGGAAACCAATGACCACTATAGCCTTTGGGTGATTTTGTTCTAACCTATAGATGGTATTAAGGGTACCAACGTGATAGTTTCTACACTTACAACTTCCATGCCCTTTTATGAAAAAGATTTTATTCATTATTTTTAGAGAGAGGGAAAGGAAGGGAGGAGGGAAGAAATAAAGAGAAACATCAGTGTATGATTGCCTTTCACCTGCCTCCAGCAGGGGATCTGGCTGGAGGCCTGGCTTGCAATCTGGGTATGTGCCCTGACTGGGGATTAAACCAGCGACCCTTGGGTTTGCAGGCCAGTGCTTAATCCACTGAGCCACACCAGCCAGGGCCCACTCTATTTTTTTTTTGGCCTAAAATGCTCCCTTGTTCTCCAACTCCAGTTTTGCAAAGTAAGCACACCTTTCAGATCATTGCTCAAGTATGACTTCCTTAGGAAAACTTTCACTGACCTCCCAGTCAAGTCAAATTCCCTTTCTGCACCTTTTCTGAATAGAAATGATCAGAAATGTAATTTTATAACTTTTTACCTACTTAACCCATGTGTATCTGCCTCCCCACTGAATTGCAGGCCCGTGAGAGCAAGGCCTACTCCTTTTTGCTCACCTCTGTATCCCTAGGATCCATCACGGTGCTTAGCATATAGCGGGCATTCACAAAACATGTTTTAAAGAATGAGTGCCCCAAGCCTTTCATCAAGGTAGATTTTATTACATAAAATAAGGGTTACATGAACACAAGCACTGTGACACCACAACAGTCAATCTGATACCCAAGATGGTTACTAAGTGACTAATGGGTGGGTAGCGTATACAGCATGGGTGCATTGGACAAAGGAAGGATCCATGTCCTGGCTGGAATGGAGCATCTAGGCTGAACCTTTTATCTTGGCAGGAATTCGTCCTCTAGAGAATGCCTTGGTTAGGAGTAAGCTCTGGTGGTATCACAAAGTGTAAGGTAAACAAGTCCTTACCTTTGTAAGGTAAACGGATTCTAGAACTGCATGGTCCAGTACAGTTACCACTGGCTACATGTGACTATTTACATTTAAATTAATTAAAGTAAAATGAAATTTAAAGTTCACTTACTCGGTTGCTTAAGAATCACATGGTAACTAGTTTCTACTGTACTGACAGCCCAGATATGAAAAACTTTCCTATCATTGCAGAAAGTTCTACTGTCAGCACTCCTAGAGGAATCTGATGACAAGTAAGTAAACAAAAATGGACAAGATTAGAAATTACTCTGAAGAAAATAAAAGACAGGATAGTCTTTGGGGAAGCATCTCTGAAGAGCTAACAGTTGAGCTGAAAAACTAATGAAAAGAAGGAGCCAGTCACACAAAGATCTGGGGACAGAATGTTCCAGGAAGAGAGAGAAGTGAGTGAAAAGCACCATGAAGTGGGAATGAGCTTAGGGTGTTTGAGGAAGAAAAAGGTCATTTTGGCTAGAATTTTGTGAGCAAAGAGAAGGGTGGTCCAAGATGAGTTTGGGGCAAAACATGTATGGCTTCCAAGGTCATGATGAGGGGCATGTGAGACCCTGGGGCAGAGCAGAGTTGCAGAGCCTGACAATGGTTCTAGAACTCAGCAGAAGATGGTGTCAAAAAACCCGTCTTGCCGAAGACAAATAGAGGAGTTGAGAGACCAGCTATCAGTATTCACATTGGATCAGGCAAAAAGACTCACTCAGGGAAGTGGATGCTTTCAGAGGTCAGAAAGAGCTCCTCCTAAAAGGAGAGATCTAAGGTTATACTCACTTAATTGGTTCCACCCTAGAGCAAACCTCTGCATATTGAAGGGTCATGGCCTGGTTCAGGTGGGCAGAGTAGAAGCTGGGCGTGGGTAAGGGAAGTCACACACCCTCATCCTGGAGGGCTCAAAAGCAGAGTTAGCTTCCACCCTTATGTAAGACTCATTCATTCCAGCATTCATTCCCTCAACAAATACTGGTTGTCTACTTATGCTATGAATTACTTCAGGTGTTAGGGATATAGCTGTGAACAATGCAAAGTTCTTGCTCTTATGTAGCTTACAAAGCAGGTAATAACTGATATATAATACATGAAAAACAGGAAGGGGATAGAGAGTGACAAATAGTTCTTTTACATATATTATTTGGAGAAAGCTCTACGTAGGTGATAATTGAACAGAGACTGGAACAAAGTGAGGGTATTAGCCATGCAAGTACTTGGGGGAAGAACAGAAAGAACAGCAGATACCTCAAGGTGGGAGTCTGCTTGTGGGCTCATGGAATAGCAGGAGGCCATTGTGCTGAAGCTCATTGAATGATGGTAAGAGTGGTGAAAAATGCAGTCAGACATGTGGGTCTAGAGGCTGGATACAGAAAACATAGGGCTTTGCAGGTCATTGGACGGATGTTGGGTTTTATTCTAAGTGCCAGGATCTTGTTGGAAAGTTGAGAGAAAGGAGTAACAAGATCTGATCCATATTTTTTAAAAATCTCCCTGGCTGCTTGTGGAAAACAAATTGTAGAGGCCAAAGTGGAAGTAAGGAGACTTGTTAAAAGGCCTTTGCAGGAGCTCAGGGTACAAATGACAGACGAGGATGGTGGCAGTAAAGGTGGTGAAAACTTGTCAGATTTCAAAGGCATTTTGCTGATGGAACTGGATATGAATTAAGAGAGAAAGAGGGGTGAAGGATGATTCTGGAGTTTCTGGTGTGAGCAATTGGGTGAATGCAGTGCCATTTACAGATACAGAAAACCCAGGAGAAGTTTTCTGGGGTGTGGGCAGAATTGCAGTGGGAAGGGGGATGATCCAGGGTTCATTTAGACAAGTTAAGTTTTGGATGACTGTTAAATAATCAAGTCAAAACAGTGGGCAGGCAGTTGAAAATGCATGTGTGGAGTTTAGAAGAAAATGTCAGGACTGGAATCATAAATATACAAATATTCAGTATATAGATTGTGTGTATATATGCATTTATTTATGTTATAGACAAATTTAAGCATCTACAAAAGTACAGAGAATATAATGAATATTCATGTATCCATTACTTAACTAAATCAATTATTGATATTTTGTTAGTCTTGTCCCATCTTCCTCCACTGTGCCCTGGGTTGAAGTATTTTAAAACAAATTCTGGATATTTATTGTTTTCCCTATAAATACTTTCATTTGTAATAGGTTCTTTGTTTTTAAAGACTTTATTTATTTATTTTTTTTTTTTAGAGAGGGGGAAAGATGGGAGAAAGAAAGGAAGGGACACATCAATGTGAGCGAGGCACATTGATCAGTTGCCTCCCGAATGCACCTGATATGGGACCAAACCCAGTCCAGGCCTGCACCCTGGCTGGAAATCAAACTAGCAACCGGTGCTTTGCAGAACAATCATGCTGGTCAGGACTGTAAAATACATTGTTTTTAAAGTCACTGGGCCAGATAATATCACCCAGGCAGTGTGTAGAAATAGAAAAGTAAGAGGACGGATTCATGACACTCCACCTTTAGGTTAGGAACAGCAGGAGGAATGAGCTAAGGGAACTGAGAAGGAGCACCAAGTGAGATAGAAGGAAAAGTGTAATGATTGTAGCGTCTGGGAAGCCAAGTGGAAAATACATTTCAAGATAGGGAATGACCAATTGTGGCAAATGCAGTTGAGAAGCAAAGAGAGATGAAGACTGAAAAATGACTACTTATGATCTTTATTTTATATTTTAACTGAATATTTTGGGGTGACATTAGCTAATACAATTACATAGGCTTCAATTTGATAACGCATCATCTATATGTTGTATTGTATATTCACCGTTCCAAGTCAAGTCTCCTACCATCACCATTTATCCCCCTTTTACCCTCACCGCTAGTGATCTTGACAAGAGCAGTTTAGTGGAGTTATATGCGTAAGAGCTTGATTAAAATGAGCTCAAGATAAAATGGGAGGAGAGGCCAGAGATGTCAAGGCCACACTATAAGGAATCTTTTTTTCTGTAAAGACTAGCTGGGAAATCAGCAGATAAAGGTGTCAAGTTCAAGAGCGGTACATTTTTAAGATAGGGGAAATTAAAGCATGTTTGTATCCTCACGGGAACAAGTAGAGAGGGAAATTCTGATGGTATAGAAGTATTGGGGGGAAAACTCCATTCTCGTCAACACAGTAAAGAAGTACAGATCAGCAAGTTACTCAGCATGCAAGCAGGGTTTATTAGTATGTTCTCAGGGAATAGAATGGGCATGGCCAAGAAGGTGGGGAGAAAGGCACAGGTAAAGAGCAAGGCCACAGAGGCATATGAAAGAATGCTCAACATCACTAGTCATCAGAGAGATGCAAATTAAAACTACAATGAGATACCACCTCACACCTGTCAGAATGGCAATCATCAGCAAATCAACAAACAACAAGTGTTGGCGAGGATGCGGGGCAAAGGGAACCCTCGTACACTATTGGTGGGAATGTAAGCTGGTGCAGCCACTGTGGAAAACAGTATGGGGTTTCCTTAAAAAACTAAAAATGGAAATGCCTTTTGATCCAGCAATTCCACTACTTGGACTATACCCAAAGAATCCTAAAACACCAATTCATAAGAACCTATGCACACCTATGTTCATAGCGGCATTATTTACAATAGCCAAGTGCTGGAAACAGCCTAAGTACCCATCAGTGGATGATTGGATCAAAAAACTTTGGTACATTTACACAATGGAATTCTATATAGCAGAAAGAAAGAAGGAACTTGTACCCTTTGCAACAACATGGATGGAACTGGAGAGTATTATGCTTAATGAAATAAGCCAGTCAGTGAAGGACAAATATCATATGATCTCACCCATTACAGGACAATAATGAGCAAAA